>JNNM01000003.1:1167177-1262317 GCA_002895615.1 Saccharomycopsis sp. UWO(PS) 91-127.1
GAGGTGGCAGTGGAGGTGAACTTTGTCTTGTGGGTCTTTGTGGATTTGCTTGTGCTTTCAAGCGTAGCCGTCAAGGGGCAATAAGTGGTGTATTCGGTGGTCACCCCACTCTTGGTGCTGGTGACTACGACAACCCCGGTGGTGAAAGTGGTGCCATTGGTTTGCAAGACAGTTGTGGAAGGGTGAGCGGTGCTGTTGGAAAACCCCATGTGGGTGCCGGCAGCGGCGGTGGCAGCAGTCTTTGCAGCGTTGCTGCTCAAACTGCTTTGGTAATCAACCGTCAAGGTGTCCAAAGGCATGGTGTTTGTGAAAGTCTGGGTGTAGTAGCCCTTAGGGTAGCATGTGCTTTGAGGGCAGTAAATGGTGGACAGGTTGCCCTCGACAATGTAGTACGACCCAATGTCGTCGGTGACCTCCAACTCTCTGATAGAGGCGGTGCCGTTGGTGTTGGAATTCAAGAGTTTGCCCGGAATCGCTTCGACCCCAAAGTAGAAATCAAACGGTTCGGCCGTGAGGTTTAACTTCAAGTCCTTGTCGGATTTCACGGTTGTGATGAGGGACGTGTCGATAAAGTAGGATATGCTGGAGGAGGTCCACGAGATGGTGTAGTTGTGGAACTCGGCAGTCAAGTCGTGCTTTGTGGTGAAGTTTGAAAGGCTTTTCCCATTGTACGAGGCAATAGCAATGTCTGGATTGTAGGAGTCCACGTTCACCGTGAAGTTTGTGTAGCCCGTTGCAAGCCCGACCCCGGTGTCCAAACTACCATTGCCTGCCTTGACAAAGGCGGTGATGGACCCGTTCATCACGGCAAACGACGAGCGGATCTCGTTCCGGTGTCCAGCAGCGTTCTCGGTGCCTATGGAGATGTCGTTCTTGTTGACCACTGGCGACTCAGGGCCTTCCTTCACATAGGAAAAGTACTCCTCGAAAAGGGTCATGTCGACATTGGACCCGAAGGCAATGTGTGCGGTGTGGTCTTTGGCGAGACCGGTCCCTTGGAAAAGGTACGTGGCGTTGGAGGCCGAGGCCAATAAAGGCATCAAGGCCGATTTCAAATAACTGGACAACATCTATGAATATACTGCTGAATACTAATTACTGATTACTCTGGGGAGGATAAACAGGCAAGATGCCAACATTATATACAACCCTGGAGTGGGGGCCAAGGGAAGGGGCCATGGGCAAGGTCCATGGAGATGCAAACAATTATTGGCATGTTACCACTGGGTTTTTTGGGGTAGGTGCATGAAATTTGATGTGCATGCACCGAACTTCTCTGGTAGCACCTTGGAGCTTGGTTTCCAGCATTATCTCATTTTGAGGATCCACGGCAAGGCTGCTTTCAATGAGCATCCCAGGAGTGCCACCTTCCCCAGGGGTGGCACCGTTATTGCCTAGCATATGTGCTTCTCCAGTGAAGCTATTAGGATCTTGACATCTTAAGATTGCCTCAGCCGTGACCACAGCTGGAAGTTGCCATGAAGCAACCCACTGGCTATCAAGTTCTGTCAGTTCTCGCGATCCCTACGAATTGAACAACTGTTTACACAAAAGCTTCGGGCAATCATCTACCAAGCAAGAAAACATGATTTGATCTCAACGTAACGGGCCTCTATGCACTGTGAGATGGCAGGTGCAGTGCAAAACTTTCATAGTTTTCCAATCCCACCCAGTTCCAAAGCCTCGCAACGAATAAACCGTTGAAAGGCAAACTTAGTTGTTACAAATTGTCCAAGTGTTGTGAGAAAGGCAAAAGACAAAGGCTTAAGTTCTGTCACTTTTTTGTCTTACCGACCAATTCAAGAATTTCACGGAAATAACCCAGTTAACTCCAGCATGATCACCACACAAATGGGCCTGAGTCCATTCATTATTAATGCTTGATTAATAATACTCGATTGACAATTGTACATTACTAATGGGCTCTTGTGAGTATATAAGCTGGCGATCGTGAACTGAATATCCCAATCTATATCATTCTCATCAAGGACAATCTGAATATCTGAAATACCTGAAATGCCACAAATCCCTGAAATCACATTGAACAACGGAGCCCAGACCCCGGTTTTCGGTCTTGGTGTCTACGAGGTGGACTCGCCTACTGCGTTGAAAGTCGTTGGTGCTGCTTTGGACATTGGGTACCGGTTGATTGACACTGCCGAGTTCTACAAGAACGAGGAGGAGACCGCCAAGGCGATCAAGGCCTGGTTGGACAAGGACCCGGCGCACAACAAGAGAGAGGATCTCTTTGTCGTGACGAAAGTCGCCCCCGAGCCCATCAGTGGGGTCAAGGCGGCAGACAGTATTGTGAAAAGAGCCGAGATCTTTAAGAAATACATTGGGTACATTGACTTGGTGCTTATTCACTCGCCACACGGCGGGCCCGAGATGAGACTCTCTACTTATAAAGAGATGGAGAAGTACAGCTTGGCCCACCCCGGGGAGATCAGAGCCCTTGGGGTCTCGAACTACAACGTCAAGCATTTGAAAGAGTTGCTCGACAGCGGGGTCAAGATCAAGCCTGCCGTCAACCAGATCCAGTTGAACCCGTGGTTGACGTTCCCTGACATTGTTGCGCTTTGCAAAGAAAACAACATTGCGGTCCAGGCATACTCCCCGTTGACCAGAGGGTTGAGGCTTGCCGATCCAGAGCTCGTTGCTTTGGCAAAGAAGTACAACAAGAGCCCTGGCCAGATCTTGTTGAGATGGTCGGTTCAAAAGGGGTTTATCCCATTGGCAAAGTCGAACTCCGTTGCTCGTATCAAGGAGAACTTTGAGATATTTGATTTTGAGATTTCAAAAGAGGATATGGAGAGCTTGACCCACGATGAGGATTATTTCAATGCCTGTGGCGATTGGGATCCTACGAAGCTTGATTGAACTAAAGCCCTGAATGTCTACTAGTAAGACTTTGATTAAATGAAATCATTTGAAGAAAAAAAAATCTATCATCTACTTATTGTACCCCTTAAACCAATTTGAAGGAAAGGATATCGTTTTTCCCCTTGTCTACTACATCCTCCTCTCCCACCTTGTTGCCGTCTGGCCCTTCGATTGCAACAATGGTGACCTCGCCCATGATCAGCCTGGCAACTTTCCCCACCTGCAATCCCTTTCGAACCAACACGCAGTCTCTAAACACCAGGGTGCCCGAGGAGCCTGTAAACGTGTTGATGTTTCTCACTGGGTACACCGGCACAAGCTCAAGAACATCAACGGCTGCTTGCAACACCTGGACCACGCCGGTGGACCCGAATCTGTACAAGACCAAGTCCTTGATCTTCTCCACTCTTTCCGTAAGCTTCTCATCCATCTGCTTCAAGCCTTGGACCCCGTCTTCGCTGGTATCGATGAACTCTGTTCCTTCCTCGTACTGTATGTATTTCTGCTTGGCGAGCTTCCGAAGAAAGATCTCTGTGATGGCAGAAGTGAGGATGATTTTCGAGTTTGGGTACTTGAGAACAATCTTCGACACGTTCTTGTCTGCGTCAGGATGGTCAATCTTGTTCAAGGCCAACACGGTGGGGAACTTGATTTTCAAAAAAGACTTGACCACCTTGGTGATGGTGTCGTTGTCCCATTTCTCCAATTGCGGGGGCAAAGGTTCGTCTGAATAGTCAATTTTGTACTGGTCAAGGGACCGCTGCACCATTTCGATATTTGCCCCATACCCACTGAACTGCCGTTGCAATGTGTCGACTATCATGCTTTTTGTGCTGGTGTGTCTTCTCACCAAGGACCCCCAGTTCTTTGTCAAGTTGCCCTGCACCCAGAGTCTGATTTCCTCTTGAAGCCACTCAATGTCGTTCAAAGGATCGTAACCCCTGGTGGCCTTGCCGTTGGAGTCGGTGGTGCCGCTGACGTCCACCACGTGGATCAATGCGTCGGCGGTGGACAAGTCAAACAAAAACTTGTTCCCCAAGCCGCGGCCCTCGTGGGCACCGGGAACTAGCCCGGCAACGTCCAAGAGCATTATGGGCACCGAGCGGGTGCCGTTCTTGCAGGTGCCGTAGTTCGGTTTGCACAACGCCTGCTTGTTGAAGCGCGAGCAGGCACACGGCACTTGCACGTAGCCCGTGGCCTTGTTGGGGTCGATGGTAGTGAAGGGGAACGCCCCGACTTTTGCGCCTGCGTCGGTCAAGGAGTTCAACGTGGTGCTCTTGCCACTGGAGGGCTTGCCGACAATGGCGATGAGTGGATCCTTGGGCATCTTCGATGTTGTTCTTCAAACACCAAGTGGAGGGAACCGCGAAGGTTGGGTGAAATTTTCAGTTCGGAGCAAAAGCAGCAGCGCCGGGGTTCGTAATGGGCGGCGATGGGCAGTCTGCGTTCTGCGTGCTACGGGCTCCCATCCCATGGGGCCGCCGTTGACGGGAAGAGGAAATGAGGGATTAGGTATCATTGGGTGGCACATATACGGTGTTTATCAAGAATTACATTTTGTTGAATGCTATATGTTCCTATTGTAGAATAACTTCTACTGCTTGGACATGAAAATGAAGATAGAATATCATCAAACCATCCCTCTGAGCGGTGAATTAAGTTGCCATTGCCCCCCTAACAGGGCAAGAGAAAGTCTGCAACTCTTAACGATCTCCAGACAATCTCCAAACGATCTCCAGTCGATCTTCGATCTTCGATCTCCAAACATTCTTCAAAAAGAGAAAACTAAAAAACTCCCAGAGGAAAAACAGAAAAAAAAAAACCCAATCGAAAAATCAAAACAAAATTGAATTCACATCAACAACATTCACGATTCTACAGCATTCAATTACTCACACATCCCTATCTATCCCCACCATATATCCCTCCAATCCACTAAACTCGAGTCTGTCTTTTCTCCCCGACCCCCTCAGCTCAGCATTGATCCCCTTGTCCTTTTCCCACCCACCTTCTGCACACTCCCTGGTTCTGACCGCTTCCTCTTTAGCATTCACTCACCTTAGCATACAACACACCCAAACTGAATAGATTATTCCACCATGGTAATGCCAATCAAGGGCCCCAGACTACTCACAGAACAAGAAAAGGAAAAAGTCTTGGAGTTTCAAGACACAATTCATTACTCTCCCAGGTATGTATAATATCCAATCGATATATCTAACTATTTTGTTCGACCTCATACTGACCCCCACACCCACCCTAGATACTCCGATGATAAATACGAATACAGACACGTCATGCTCCCAAAGGCAATGCTCAAGGAAATCCCTTCCGACTATTTTGACTCTGACACGGGCACCCTCAGGCTTTTGGCAGAGGAAGAATGGAGAGGCTTGGGGATAACACAATCTCTAGGCTGGGAACACTACGAAACACATGCTCCCGAACCTCACATATTACTATTCAAAAGACCAAAGGGAGCCAACTGATGGGCAATTGACATTACGTGTTAATATCTCTCAAATTTTTTTAAATCCTACTAAATGTTTTTGTTTTATTCATCATCACTTCTTTCCTTTTCCTCGAATATTTGCATAGCAGAAGAGCTAATAAAACAAGGAATTTCAATCATCGCAAACCTCTAGCTACCTCCACCAAACGATACTTGAAAAAACAGTGTAAGTGGAAGGGATAAATTGAACATTTCATTCAATTCCCATTTCTAGGTCTAATTTCAAATGTCTCAAGTTTGGAAATTTCCCCATCGTCTCCATTGTTTTAACCTCACCTGCGAGGACATGCTTATTCAGATAACCAAGCACATTCATGTAAAAGAGGAATCAATCGTTCTTCGGGAGAGATATCCGTGAAATTAACATGCATGAAAGCTGGGACCGCCTGCCCTGATCTAAAATAGGGTGGGAAAATAATAACGAAAAAATAGCCAACAGAGTCAAAAAAATGAACAGCTCAAATGGTGTCCTTCGCACCCAAGCTAATTGATGATGTTCAGATGTTTCTGCTCTTCTTTTTCAAGTCGTCCAATAGATCCATCAAATTTGTCTTTCCCGCTGGAGCTTTACCGCCCGTGTCACCATTTCCATTTCCATTTCCATTTCCATTCCCACCAAGTTCGTACATCTGCTTCAAAAAATCATCAAATGTGGGCAACCCCAGTAGATCCTTGTACAATGTTGCAGTTCCCCCATTTTCATCCTTTTCGGCGATTTCATCATCGCTTCTTGCTGGCAATCCCAATCCCTTTGTAAACGTTCGCACCAATCTGACAGTGTCTTTCCCATCAAGGGCCTGCACATATTGTGTGACAAACTCCTCGAGCTCAAACTCCTCATTGATAACCCGGATCTTGCCCACCGAATCATATCCAAATGGGATAAGCAAACTGCCGGCATTCACAGCATTGGGCACTAATTTTTCATCAGTGTTATTATTATTGCACACCATATTTATCATGGCTTCCTGGAAGCCCAACCCCCCGCTATCGACATTGTTGAACAAAACGCATCCCCCGTGCTTCAACGCCACTGCCCGAACCGCTTGCTGTATGTAGTCAAACGCCCTGTCGGCGGCGGCGTCCATTTGGTTCTGGATCTGCCGTGCTGAAAACTCGGCCATTACAAGCAACTTGAACCCAAGCGCGTAGTCGCACTCGTTGTTCTTAAGCACAACTTTCGACCCCAAGTACCTCAGGGCCTCCTGTTCAAACTGCTCCACCAACAACGACGAGTCGTCCCCACTGGGAAACACCTCCTTGGACAACCCAATGCATTTTGTGAGAAACTCAATCCACGACCCCACCGGCCCGTTCAACAACGGCACCACCACCAACCGTGGGCTGTTCACGTAAAGCTTCATCAAGGTCTTGCAGAATTCGTCATCGCCCTTCTCCAAAGTCACCACGTATATGTTCAACACCACGTCGTTCACCTGCCTGTAGCAGTAATCGAACCCCACAGACTCCCTGTTACTCAAATTCAAGCTTCTGCTTCTTCTCTGTTGAACAATCAACACGTCCTTTCTCTTCTCATCGGCCTTTGTGCGGGTCCCGCTGAGAATACTGCTCCAAAGGGTCATCTTGGCTTCTCCTTCGCTTCTTCCCATCCAGCTCAAACCAAACCAAAACAAAACATTACTTACCCGATCTTGATACTTGCCACCTAGTCTGGGGTCGGCCGCCTAGAGTGAAAAAAAAAAAAAAAAAAAAAAAAAAAAGTATATTGGAAAATATAACATAGAAAGCAGCGCTGTTAAACATTCAAAGAGACCATCAAGTTGGTTATTTCACATACATATAGAGAGGCCACCCCCTGTTGATGATGAAACTTTACACCACCACCACCAACAGAACCTTGATCCTTGTCTCGGACACCCATTCCTTGCTCTTCCGCTACGTGCCGCAAACAAACAAGCCGCAATGCGTGGTGGAGCTTGCGGCTACCGCCGATGTCAGCTTGAACAAGTGCAAAAAGTTGTCAAAGTACCAGATCTTTGGCACCTTGGGCTTGATAATGATCGACTCCTTGATATATCTTGTGGCAATCACAAAAAGACAAGAATTGGCCCAGCCGTTGGAGAACCAGTCTGTGTACCGCATCGTTTCCGTGGACTTTTTTTGCTTGAACAGCAGCAAGTACGATGATGTGGTGTTGTCTGCCCAGGATTTGGAGTTGGGCAACCCAGCAACAAGCTCGGGCGACGGCCTCACAGCAACAGAAATGATGTTTGGATCTTCCAGCGATGCCACCAATGGCAGCAGCAGCAATTCTGCCGGGGATGTCTTTTCCCACCCGTGCTCCGATTTGAAGAAGCTTTTGAGCGACGGCTCGTTTTGCTACTCAACAGACTTTGACTTGACAAACAGTTTGCAGACTCGCGGCCTACAGGAAAAGTCCTTGATCATTGACACATACCAGGAGGAGTACATGTGGAACTACTTCATGATGAAAGAGATGATCCAGTTCCGCAACAAGGCAATCGCCAACGATAGGGACGTCTTGGACAATAACGGCTTTTTAACAACCGTGATCAGAGGCTTTGCCCAAACCCAGCCGATCAACGTGTCTGGTGCAAATGGCACCATTCTGATAATATCGCGGCAATCGTGGAAAAGAGCAGGCACAAGATTTAACTCACGGGGGATTGACGATGACGGCAACGTTTCCAATTTTGTCGAGACCGAGATCATCATTAATGTTTTTGACAAGATTGTGTGCTCATATGTGCAAGTGCGAGGGTCTATTCCTGTGTTTTGGGAACAGGACACCACACAGTTAACCTTGGGGAACCCAAAAGTGCAAATAACACGATCCAAAGAGGCCACAACGCCCATTTTCTCCAAGCATTTTGACAACTTGATTCACAAGTACGGCATTGTCCACGTGGTAAACTTGCTTTCTAGGAAAACATCGGAGCGCGAGTTGAGCGAAAGATACAAGAACCACATCAAAGATTTCAGCAGCGCCAACAATAACAACCCGCTTTTGACCGAGTTTGATTTCCATTTGCAAACCAAAGGTGGCAACTATGCTGCGGCAAAACAGATTCTCAAATACTTGGAAGACTCCATAGAAATGTTTGACTATTTCAGCTACGACTACACCAAGAAAACCTCAGTCACTTCCCAGCAGGGCGCTTTCCGGACAAACTGCCTAGATTGTTTAGATAGAACTAACGTCATCCAGACCATCATTTCCCAGCGAATTCTCCAGTACATCTTGACGGATTTTGGTCTCAAGGACACCAACCGTCTTCCGGGAAAAGACTTGTTCGGGGTGCATGATAGATTATGGGCCGACAACGGTGATCAGATCTCGCAAATATACACGGGCACCAATGCGTTAAAGTCTTCATTTTCCAGAAATGGTGGGAAAATGACATTGGGTTTGTTTTTATCGGACGCTACAAAGTCAGTGACAAGAATGTACCAGAACAACTTTGTGGACCTGAAGAAGCAAATAACCATCGACACCTTGTTGGGCAGGCTCCCCGGCACCTTGTCGTCACCGGTGATGCTTTATGACCCGATCCATGACGCGGTGGAAAAACAAATCAAACTGTTTGAACCTTCGTTTGTTTCTGAAAAAATCAAGACTGTGTTTGCTGGTACTTTCAACTTGAACGGGCTCAACTTCAGCAGTTCCGAGGCCTCGAAGCACGATTTAGAGTCCTTGGCCCACTGGCTCATCCCGGAAAACAGCGATTTCTTTTATCAAGACCTGCCAGACATTTACTGCTTGGGGTTCCAAGAAGTGGTGGAGTTGAACGCGGCAAATCTCTTGAACGTTGACTACTCGCGCTCGGCAGTGTGGCAAAAGACCATTGCCAATCTTTTGAACAACTCTTTTAACAACAACAGTGACAAATATACGCTTATCCGTTCTGAGCAAATGAGCTCCTTGTTGATTCTCTTTTTTGCCAAGAGTTCGCTCACCGACAAGATCACCAATGTTGAGGGCTACACGAAAAAGACCGGGCTTGGTGGCATTGCCGGCAACAAGGGGTGCGTGGCCATCAGATTCAACATTGGCGCGTCTTCTTATTGTGTGATCAACCTGCACTTTGCCAGTGGCCAGCAAGCCATTGCCGAAAGAAACGCAGACTACACCACCATCAAAGACGGCGTTTACTTCTCACGTAGGGGCGGCACCATCGATGACCACGACAATGTCATTTGGCTCGGGGATCTCAATTACAGAATCAACAGCATCACAAACGACTCGGTGCGGCGCTATCTTGCATCCAGAGCCTTCACCAGCAACGACTTTTCCGAGTTGCTCCAGAACGACCAGCTTCTTTTGGAGATCCACAATCACCGGTGCTTCAAGAACTTTTACGAGTCCGAGATCACCTTCCCACCAACGTACAAGTTTGACAACCACACCAACAACTACGACACCCTGGAAAAGCAGCGCGCCCCCGCATGGACCGACAGGGTGTTGTACCGCGGCAAGAACTTGGACCTGCTTCGGTACGACTCGGTGGCGAGCGTCATGTTCTCGGACCACAAGCCCGTGTACTGCTTGTTTGAAAGCAATGTCAAGTTTGTGGACCAAGCGTCGCGGCAGAAGATATACAATGGGTTGTACGAGAAGGCCAAGTCTTCCTCTTTTTCTTCCTCCACCTCCACCTCCTCCGTTCCCAAACTACTTTCCAGACTGAGCACCTCTGCCTCCTCATCATCATCATTGATGACCTCCCCACCACAACCATTGCTGATTGACTTGCTCTCGTTGAGCGACGACACCGAGGACAGAAAACCGCCGTTGCCAAAGCGGAGCGGGACGCTTCCTCTTGCAGAAGCGGCAGGACAAATCACCACCGCCCCACCCCCAGTGCCTGCCGCTCGGAAAGCCCTTGTCAAGTCGCCTACCAAGGAAACGTCCCAAGAGGCAACGTCCCAAGACACCTCTTCCCCTCAGATTGTCTCTCCCACGCCTTCTACTGGAGCGCCCCCTGGGTTCTCCGGCTCCATTCTCCTACCCAAGTCCAAGAGCCCTTCCGTCTCCCAGGCAGCGTCCCCTACCCCGCCGCCTGCAAAGCCGCAGCACCAGAGTCTCGAAGCCATGGCAAGACAACTTGAGTTGAAGAAGTTGCAGAAAAGGGCCCCTTCGCCGGCCCTTTCACCGGCCCCGTCTCCCGTGGTGGCTCCTCCCAAACCCACTGTCTCGAGCAGCTCGGATGCCTCTGGCAGCCCTTCGTTGCCACCAGGGTTTTCGCAAGCATTACTCCCTGCCAAGAAACCGGTGGTCCCAAAGAAACCAAAAACATTGAGTGCTCCTCAAGTGAAAAAATGAACCTCATTTAATATTAAATACAATACCATTTAACTTCATCTATTACATTACATTCCACCAACTTGATTTGACCGTAGCTGACATAATCCTCTACTCTAGCCATAACACTAACCTTCTTCACCTTCAAAATGACAAGTTGCCAAAACTTGATTTGCCTGAGGCAGGCCAGAGATGGAGTGTAAAGTGATATGCATCGACTTCCAAAGGATTGGAGTTCGCTCAAACATTTCTTGGACTGCAGCGGAATGGTCACTCTCCTGCATTGTATTGTATTTCAATACAACATCTGACAAGTGCCGCAACGCGTTCAATGCATCCTTGTTTCGCATGCAGCTGTTTTGTAGAAAGAGCTCAAAGCAAAGGGCTGACCGTAAGTGGTTCACCAACTCTGGAGCTCCAATCCAACCGCCACCTCCTCCTCTATCAAGCGAATCTTTCAGAGCGAAGCGATGGAAGATGAGCTTACTGTTTATCAAGCTTTAAGTTTATCAAGCTTTAAGTTTATCTTACAACTCCTAGCCACGGAACTTTAACAGTCAAGGTGGATAAACAGGAATCATGAATCATTTCATGGCAAAACACCGTTGATATACCCGGGGCATATATAAGCTGGCAGGTGTGAATTTTTATGATTCGATGTTGACAATGATTTCATCCTTCTTGTTGGTCTTGGCCTTGAAAGTGAAGACGACGCCGTTTGGTGCTTTGGCCTTGATGTCAAGCGAGGCCTTGAACTAGTGGTAAAAGTCTCTGCCCAACAAGGTGTTGGCGTTCTTGGAGATGTCGGAGAAGGTAGGAGGAATGTATATTTTGGAAAAGGGAGTAGATTCGTTGAAGAGTTCAATGTCTTCTTCTGCATCTCTTGAGCTAGACGACAAAAATCATGAGACTAAAGAAGAATCAAAGACACCACTACGATATGCTAATAATACAATATGCATTTGTCTAAAAGATGAAGAAATCACTTGAACATTGGATCATCCAACATTCTTCTCAAGTTCTTTTTATTGCTCTTTTTGGCGGTGTTGACCCCATTAGCACCGGGGACCTGGGCTTGCACCTGCAACAGCTGTTGCTGCTGCATTGGTGCAACTTGTTGTTGTTGTTGTTGTTGATATTGTTGGGTGGCCACGATCTTTGAAGACCCTGCAGGCTTGTACTTCTTGGCGGCACCAAAGCCAACGGTGTTCAACATCACGATGCTCGACCGCGCAACTGCCGAAGCAGAAGGAGCAGCAGGAGCGCCGGGAGCAAGCTCGGTCATGACAGGAACAGAAACAGGAACAGGAAGCGTTGGTGAGGCCGGACCTGCCTTCTTCTTTTTCAGAGTGGCAGCAGAAAATTCCAAAAAGTTCAGTGACTCTGCAAGGTCGGATGGAGTTGGGAGTTTTTTGAGGGGTTTGAGTGGGGCAGGAGGAGCCATGGCAGGAGCAGAGGTTCCTGCTGGGTATTGCTGGTCATAATGATTTGGTTGGTACTGGTTATATTGTGGATCATACTGGTTTGGCTGATATTGATTATACTGCTGTTCTTCTGGATGCTGTTGATGATACTGTTCCTCTGGATGCTGTTGGTATTGATCATAATTATGCTGAGCAGGTTCATAATGCTGATCAAAGTTATGTTGAGCAGGTTCATATTGCTGATTGTGGTTATTCTGATCATAGTTGTTTTGAGCAGGTTCATAATGCTGATTGTGGTTATTCTGATCATAGTTATTTTGAGCAGGTTCATAATGCTGACCATAGGCTTGCTCGATATATTGGCTGTTTTGGGGCTGAGGCTGCTGTTCTGGTTCGTAATAACCATCAAAGTAAACATCCTTGTGGGGCACCACAGGAGGTACTGGACTGTCGTTAGTTGAAGAACCGTAAGGGCTGGTGCCGTTCAAATCAATGGTGTTTCTATTCAACCCGTCGTCAGTATCGGAACCGTGAATTGGCTGAGGATACACTGAAGAAGGAGCGGCGGTGGCCATTTGCGGCAAAGCGGTGTTGGCAATCTCGTTTTGAATGAGATCCTGGTTGACTTTTTTAGACTCTTTCATGGAGTTGTTCCGGTCAAAATAAACCTGGTAAAGAGATTTCATCTTACGATGTTTTTCTCTTTCCTCAGGGGTAAGATCGTCCTCTTCCACTTCTTCGTGTTTATTGTAGTGATGATGGTTGTTATTATCATTTTCATCAAATGGGTTTTTGGTATCGTTATTGTATTCGTTAGTGTAGGGGTTGTATTCGGCTTGATATGGGTTTGAGTTTGTTGGAGGGGAGGTGAAAACCTCGTTTCTAAGAGTGCTGGATTGTTGAGGGTATTCAGGGTTGGCGTTTGAAGTTGAGGATGGGTTTGTCAAATTGCGTTCATTTTGCTTGAAACTTTCGCTTGAAGGCGAAGGCACTGCGGTGGAACGGTCGTCTGCGTTTGAAAACTTCATGCTGCTGGAAGCCAAGGATTTGTTTTCATTCTTGTGGTACTCTCTTGAAGCCAAAGTGGATGTGTCGGTCAAGGAGGACTTGCTCAGCGAGAAGTTGGAATGACTGTATGGCTTGATGCCATAGGCGTAGTCGGCACCCAACATTCTTGCGTACTGGTTCAAGTTTGCAACGCTTCCAACATCGCCTTCAAACGGCAAGGCCAAAGTGTCCAATGTAGGGTTCTTGTGGATGGTTTCCGACACGGATTCGTTGTCGGGTCTCATGTGAGGAGGAACCGCCAACAAGTTTGTGTTTGTGTTGGCCAGCTTTTCATTGCCGTAGATGTTGCGAGGGTTGTTGTAGTTGTTGGTGCTGCGCACCCCGCCACGATTGTAGTTGTTGGCGGCGGAAGGCGCGCTTGGATAGTCGGGCAAGTCTGTTTCCTCAGGGGCAAAGTTTGGGTCGTTGTCAAAGTCTCTTTCGTCGCGCTTGTTCTTTTTGTAGCTCTTGTAGTACATGATGATCAAGACCACCGCCACCAACGCGACAGGGCCGGCAACAGCGACGCCCACCGCGATGCTGATTGTGTTGGAGCCTTGCTTGCTATCATCACTGCTGCTGCTGCTTCTTTTGATGAGCAGAAGAAGACTGACGAGGGTGTTGGGACTTGGGGCCATGCTCAACAATGGGGGGTCATCCAAGGGAAAGCTGTGGTGTGCTTGGTGTGCTTGATGGGCTTGGGAAGGAGAGGAAAGAAGAAGACAAGGGAAAAAGAGAATGAAATATTTGTCAGAGTTCTCTGAAGGAGCGAGAGACACTAGCGTTGTGTTGTTGTAGAAAGGGTTAACTTTCAATCCCAATCAGATTTAAAAAAGTTTTTTACTAAAACGAGAATCTAGAAATTGCTAATAGAAGAAGAAGAAGAAGAAGAAGAAGAAGAAGGAAAGAGCTAGCCCAAACTGAATGGATTGTGAATATAATTAGAAACTAAAGTCTTATGGCAACTGGCAACTGGCCACTGTTGACTGATTCTGATAATTCTAATTCATCAATTCTCCTGAACAGAGGAATTTGGCACTAAAATCATGCGCAGATTTCGCACTAAAATGTCCAAAGCGTCCATGAGCACGAGGGAAAAAGGAGTCCTCTCAGAGTACCTCAGAGTACCCAGCAGCAACAGCAGTCCATCGTCGCTCTGTTTGCAGCATTAACGTTTGCAATCACGCCCAACCCTTTGTAGAAGTTGAGTATCTTGATGGAGTACTGCAACGTGTACATACCCCCTGTGCACTCGCACTCACCGCGTGTACACACACTACAGTGCCTATCTCGGTGCTAGTCTCTTAATTAGGGTTAATATACATACATACAACTGTTCGGCCTAGTTGATGGTGGGGCAGCTTGCCCATTTCTCCTCATGTCATTTGCTTCCTCTTGATCGTGACAAACGCTTTGTTGGTGTTCAACGGATTGCTGGCAAGATTGCTTGGCTTCATTCTCGGTCTTCTAACAACAGCCACCGCTTCCCCCTCTCCGTTTGTAATCACCACATGGCTGTTATTGTTGTTATTATTGTTGTTGTCCTCAAGGACCTTCTTGAGGGGTGGGATGCTCACCTCCACCGCGCCGTACCCGTCGTTGATCGGTATCTTCACAGAGTTGGAATCGCTGTCTGCTCCTCCCTCTATCTTCTCCGGGGCCGGAGAAAGCAACAGGTCGGTCTCGGTCCTGCCATTGTGCCGTTCCACCGACTCGTTGGTCACCACCGGTGTGTCTGACATGAGATCGGCCTGCTTTTCCGGCTTTGCCCTCTTGTTGCTGTTGCTGCCGTCCAGCTTCCCTTTCAAGCTGGAGTTCACCAACGAGTGGAAATATGGGGTAACGTGCTTCTTTGACAAGGGGCCCGGATCGGCTCTTCTAATGGCGTTGTGTATATCAACGTACACATCGCTTTCGTCAACAATCTCCTCGCCAATCAACTCCTCAATCACGTCTTCCAACGTCAACACCCCAATGGCGCCAGTGACGCTTCCTGGGTGAGTGCTCACCACAACCATGTGCGATTTCCCCTCCTGAAAATAGTTCAAAATGTTCAAACAGCTAGTTTCCGGTGGGGTTTCGGGCAACGTTGCCAACGGGAACTCGTCAACGGCAACAGAGTCTTCCGGATCGTAATTGATCAAGATTCTCACCAACAACATCCCAATAAAGTTCTCTGGCTCTCCTGGCGCATGAATGGGGATTCTTGAGAACCCATTGTTGAAAATCTTGTTGATCATGGTTTCATCAAGCACCGTGTCCGACGCCAAGGTAAACACATCTGCAATCGGGGTCATGATCGACTCCACAGTTTTCTCCTTCAAATCAAGCACCGAGGAGATAATGGTTACTTCATCAATGTTCAACCGTTCCACCCCGCCCATGGTGTGGTGCAACGTCACCAAGGTTTTCAACCCGTCCTTCTTGTACATGGTGCCGTGGTCTTCGCCCAAAAGCTTGTCAAGCAACATCGCCGTGGGGTACGACACCGGGTACATCAAGTACATCAACCCAAGCACAAACGGGGCAAAAAAAGAGCCAATTTCCAAACCGTAGCGGGCACAAATGCTTTGCGGGATCACCTCGCCAAAAATCACAATTGCCACGGTGGAGCTGATCACCGCACTCACCCCGCCGCCGGTGCACCGGTGCAACACAATGGGCAACGACTCGTTTGTAATCACGTTGGAAAGAAGCAACGTCACCAACACCCAGTGCTTGCTTTTGCCCACAAGACTCAAAACATTTCTCGCATACTTGCGCTCTCGTTCGTCTCCAGAGTTCTCAATCACTTTCAAGTTCACCTCGTCCTGGCCCATCAACGCCAACGTGAGTCCTGCAAAGATGCCCCCAAGAAGCACAAGACAGCAGCTTGTGATGAAGCTGAACCACCACTCGGACTGCGACAGCGTCGGCTTGTCCTGCGTGGACGCGATTGTCGCCATGGGCAACGCCATCAACACCTTGGGAAGGTATGAGAAGAAGAGCGCCTTGTTGTTCATTGGTATATGTATTGTGTTTCTATTGTGTCCCCTTGGTGTGTTCTTGATAGAAGCAAGCCTTTCCAAACTTTTAGCCTGGCATTTTTTTTTTTTTCATTATTATTACTATTTATTTTCACGTTAGTGCTGGGCAGCAACAGCAGCAGCAGCAGCAGCAGCAGCATTCAATGCATCGAGAAAACAGTGGGCCTGCGATGCGTTCTGCAACGAAAACGTGCTCAATGGCGCCTCTTTCAGCACGTACTGAGCAGCTCTTTCCTTGAAGGCGGCCTTGTTCCCCAAGCCCCCGTCGCTGGGGTTCTTCACAAACACCCCATTGACCACCGGCACTTTGGGCTCGTGCAAGAACTTTCTCAACTCGGGCATGAGCACCGCAAGCTCCGGCAGGGTGTAGAACACATGTAGCTTGAACAGGGGAGTAATATAGCGCGACTCGCTGCTGGCGTTGGTGACAAACCGCTCGACTTTTGCTAGATTGCTGTTCAACGTGCTCGCAGCTTTGATGTTCCTGGGCCCTGCAAGACTGGCGAATTTCCTCACCCCTGTGTCATTGGCGTCCCCCATTGGCTCGATCATGGCGCGCAAGCTGGCAAACCCGTAGGGCCGGTGCATCGCGGTGTTCAACTTGCATAGTGCGATCTTGGGGCTGAAGTCGGTGCTCAAGATTGCCCTTGCCGCGGCGCTCATGCTCCGGGGGAACTCCTTTTCTATCATGTACGTTTGGAATTTCTCAAACAAGTCGTGAGACCCATGGCCCTGTAATAGGGCTACTCTGCTGCTCGAGCAGTACGGCCGGAGCATCTCCAGGGTCCGCTCAATCTTCCCCAAGTTCCGGCGGTCCTCGGCGTCAAAGTCAAAATCGGCAAACATCTTGCGATAGATCTCCCTGAATTGGCCAATCTCAGGCAACTGCAACCCACTTTGTGCTGAAGAACTCAAGAACCGGTGCATGCTGTCGGCAATGGTTGGTGGGTTCAAGAGAAGCAGGTCCTCAAGGAGCACCAAGTGTCGGAGCTCTGCCGAGCTTGGGGGCGCGAGATGGGGCGGCAAACAGGGCGGCACCAGCCGCACTGTTTTCGTCAAAAGAGCTCGGGCTGGTCTCATGGTGGGGGCACTTCCTAAGCCAGGCCGTGGATCTGATCTGATCTGATCTGACCTGATCTCTCTTCCGTGCCGTCGCTGTTAGAAAATTATCTCGGGGGTGGCTTCCGGGTAACAAAAGAAGGCTCGACCGACGTGATGCCCACGGCTTCTCTGTTACCGGGCAGTAGCACCATCATCAAGGCAGTCTCCATCAAGGCAGCCCCCCATCTTGGCGTCTCCTTTGATGCTCCCATGCTCCCAGGGATCTCCCCCCGACGCTCTTCAGAAGGAGCACTTACATAAGCGCTTACATAATCACCGCCCCACGTGGGCGTCATCGCTTTTTGCGTTTGCCTGCAACATTTGAAGAATCAACATCTCCAAGGGAGACCTTGTCTAGACTTCTTGCCCTTGAGACACAATGAAGTTCGGGAAATACTTGGAGTCCAAGCTGCTTGAGCTCCCCGACTACTTGGGCCACTTCATAGACTACAAAAGCTTGAAGAAGCTCATCAAACAGCTATCCACCATCGATGACTCCACCAACCCGGAAAAACTTCTCCAGGACAACAAGTCGATCTTCTTCTTCAAGATCGAGCGTGAGTTGGACAAGATCAACGAGTTCTACTTGGAGAAGCAGAACGACTTGAAGCTCCGCTTGGACATTCTTCTCAACAAGAAGATCCAGTTGTTGAACAAGAAAAAGACATGCTCCTCCCCACCCAAGGCCAATGATAGCACCAGCAGCAGCACCAGCAGCAACGGCAACAACAACAACAACAACAGCAACATTAACAACAATCAACACCACAACAGCAACGGCAAAAACAGCAGCAGCAGCAGCGTCCATGAAAACTCCTCCATAACTTTCCAGATCCTTTACAACAACTTCAAGCATTTCAGCAGAAAGTTGGACGAGCTCTCGCGGTTCATTGAGCTCAACGAGACAGGGTTCAGGAAAATCTTGAAGAAGTGGGACAAACGGTCAAAGTCCCAGCTCAAGGAGATCTATCTCTCGACAACCGTCAACGTCCAGCCGGTCTTCCACCACAGAGAGGAGGTGAACAGCTTGAACGACTTGGTGGCCAACAGCATATTGGAGCTCGAAGCGCACGCAGACGGCGAGAACGTGATTATATACGACACAAAGTATCAGCAGGCAGTTGTTGTACATAATCAAAAGGGAGATGAAGAAGAAGAAGAGGAGGAGGAGGATATCGACGGCGCAACTGACGTGCTATATTCCACATTCTTGAATATTGCAACGTCAAACAATAACCAGTTGATCCTCTTGAGTGCATGGTTGAACAAGATCAAGGACATCAAACAGGGGTTCAAATTGACAAAGGTCTTTTACTTGGCAATAGCCGCCCCCATTGAGGACATTTACTTGATCAACTTTTACGATTTCTTCAAAAAGTACATTGACTTGAAGTTTGTTGACATTTACGACAATAAGAATTTCCTTCATCAAATTGCAACGTCGAATCCCCTGAGCAAGCAGCCCCGACCTTCTGAACAAACAGACTTGGACACCACAAACTACAAACTCCAGGGGAGCATCATAAAGCTATCGAAGATCAAGGTGGACGACGAAAACTACAAAGAGGTGGTTTCAAATCTATCATCAAAAAAAACCATTGACAAGGCCAAGCTGCAGTCGTCAACCCAGGACAAGTTCTCACGCGATTTCTTGATCAACGCTTTGCTACTTGTTGACTTCAAAGAGCTATCCACAATGAAGGACAACAACAGCAAGACCCCTCTCCATTATGCTGCCGAGTTTGGCAAGTTTGGAATGTTGCAGTTGTTGGTTGACAAGTCTCCTGAAACCATTCAAATGATTGACAACCACACCATGTCTCCTTTGCTTCTTTCCATTAAAAACAACCACTTGGACTGTGTGAACTACTTGCTCATGAAAGAGGAAGAGGGGAAAAAATCAAAAGAGGTTTCTTCGATCTCACCCCTTATCTTTGCTTGCCATTTGGGCAACTACGGCATTATCAAAACTCTTTTGGATCATCCTGACATTATTGATCGCCACGCTCCCAACGTGGAAGGGCTTTTGCCCTTGCACATGGCTGCTCGCCTGGGACACCACCAGATTGTGGGCTTGCTAGCCACGGTGGGCGGGCTTGATTTGAACGAAACGTGCTCTTCCCACAACTGGACCCCGATATTCTACAGCGCGTTCCATGGCCATTCGCGCACCACCAAGGAGTTGATAAAGCACGGTGCGGTGTTGGAGTATCTGGACGACAAGGGACACACCCCAATATACTATGCGGCGTATCACGGCCACGTCAATGTCTTGAATGTGATGATGTCGGCCATGCGTAGTGGCCAGGAGCCGAGAACGGTCGGCCTGTTGACAATCTCGAACTTGATGGCAAAAAATATCAAAGAGGCGGCATTAACAATGGCAAGCACAAGTAACGAACCAATGACAATGAGCGGGTTGTTCAAATCGAAGGTGGATAACAGTAACACCCCAATGAGCAGTGGCAATGCCAGCTCGGAGTCCAATAACTTCTCTCCATCCAGGTTGACCAACAATGTCAACTTGAACTCTATCCCGTTGTTGTCTTTACCACCACCCATTATCCCATTGAGAAAATACGGGCACAACTTTTTGGAAAAGAAAACCTCGTTGAGCATTTCTTTCCTGGCTGGAAGATCGTCGGTGAAATTATTCAGCCACCATAGAAAAGGTGGTATTGGTGGTATCAGTGGAGAGGCGCCACTTTCTGATAGTGACGTGGAGGAAGAAATCGAGGAAATCGAGGAAGACGAGGAGGAGGAGGAGGAGGAGGAGGAAGAAGAAGAAGAAGACAAAGTTGAAATTGATCATTCTCATTTGCTTTCGCTATTTCCCGGTAGAATCACCATCACTTCCAATTCTCCCGATATCATTCCTAGAAACGTGTTGCTACCCGTGAACCCCTTTGAAAACTTTGTGAACTTCCAGCTCGACGACACAGTGTTGCAGCAGGAGGACTTTATGCTTCTGTTTGAGTTGTACCCCACGTTTGGAACCAAGCTTATTGCCAAGACCACGGCGTTGTCCAATGTTTTTTGCAACACCAACTACTTGAATGACGACTCTGGGGTGGTGATGCTCCCGCTTTTCGACACGCGCTTGAAAGCAGTGGGCCAGTTGACGTTCAGCTACCAGATTATCCATGCGTACAGCGGCACCCCGTTGGAGATCACCAAGTACGAGACATATTGGAAGTCGACGAACGAGGAAGAGCAGAACAACAGCAAAAAAACGTCGCTGATGCTCTCGTTTGTTGCGGCCTCGTCGCTTTCTGGGGACTACTTGAAAATCAGCGTCTTTACCTTGAACGACGGGGTGGCCATCATGGCGCCGCATGATTACGTGGAGTTTAAATCGCCCAATGGGTCAATGACCGGCTATGTCAAGATCCCACTATTAAACTTGAGCAGCCTGGAGTTGTTGTCGATTTTGGAGTACAATGTCGATGACATTATCTTGCAAATGAGAAGTTTCCAAGAGGGCTTCGACAAGAGCCAGTACTATGATTTTCTCAAAGGGTTGTACATGCCGTTGGAGTTGGTGTTGAAAGAGCTCCCCAATGCAATATCCCTCAATTGCGACATTTGCTATCCAACAAAGTTTGAGCTAGAGAACTTCTACAACAACACCATGAGCTACCACCACACCGGTGGCAGGCTGCTGCCCGCTGCCTCCTCGAATCGGCTGAAGATGAGCTTGAACAGGTTTCTTGACGGGGTGTTGATGCTGATTTTCACCCATGTTAGAACGACGACGGCAGAGTCTCAAGTCAAGAGATCGGTGGTGTTTTCCTCAAACAACCCCACCGTGTGCAAGATCTTGAACTGGAAACAGCCAAACTTCCCAGTTTTCTTTAGCATGGCGGGGATCTCGTACAGCGCCACAAAGCAGGAGTTTGAGTTGGGCAGCGCAAGCGGGATTGTCATGCCAAACACCAAGAGGACCTGGGAAGAGCCGTGCACGAGGTCGGTTGCCAAGGCGATCACGTTTGCAACGACAAACAACTTGATTGGGTTGATTGTGCCCATCAAGCTTCTTTCGGTGGTGCCCGAGCTTGGCAAGAGCATCCGGTCCAAAGGGTTGATCCTTGTTGGGTCGGGGGAGGAGGGGGAGGACACCAAGATGAAATGTGAAGATGAGATGTACAATGGGGTCAGGACGAGGTCTGTCCTTGAGTTCCAGGGGTCTATTGATATGTAATATAATTGCACATCTCTGTATTATTTGTAGTATACAAGAAAAAGGCTTAGCTAGTAACCTATTGACTTGAACAAACTGTGTGGGGTTGGGGTCTCGGCCACCACGGTTGACGCAAGGCCCTGTTTTTGCAAAAAGTCCGAGGTGGTGGGCCCGATGGATGCAACCCCAACCTTGCGGGGCGTCTTCTTCAACGTGTCGATGATGTGGCCCGTTCCCTGGGAGGAGAAGAACACCACCCACTGGATGTTCTGGCACTGCATGAGCTTGTCAAACTCGCGGAACGAGTCGTCCCTCGGCACGGTCTTGTACACCACCTTGATGACGAACCTCACCCCGTGGGACGCAAGCATCTTGGGGAGGGTGTCTTTTCTGATCTCGCCTGTTAGAAAAAGCAAAGGCCTGTCACCATCTTGATGTTCTTGTAGAATGCACTCTGCTAGTTCTGCTGCGCTGGGCGACCTGCCCCGGATGTTGGTGAAGCCCGCGGTTGCAAGAATCGAGGCGGTGATTTCGCCCACCACGTACACCGGCAGGGCCAAGAGGCGGGCCCGGCAATCGATGCCGTGGTGCAACATCTGCACAAGGGCCTCTACAGCGCGCTGGCTCGTGATGATGAGCCCCGCTAGCCGGGGGCCGCCGCCCTCTGGCGCCACGCTGCTGTTCAAAAGACGCCGTGTTTCGCCAATGTTGAGGAGAACATGGTCGATCACAGGCACGTAGTGGAGGTCGATGGCGCTGCCGAAGGGCTCGTACTGGTCGTTGGCCACCTTATGCTTGAGGAGGATTGCACCGGGC
The DNA here is from genome assembly GCA_002895615.1 of Saccharomycopsis sp. UWO(PS) 91-127.1. Classification (NCBI taxonomy): domain Eukaryota; kingdom Fungi; phylum Ascomycota; class Saccharomycetes; order Ascoideales; family Saccharomycopsidaceae; genus Saccharomycopsis; species Saccharomycopsis sp. UWO(PS) 91-127.1. The sequence continues at coordinate 1,189,448 of JNNM01000003.1, forward strand.
TTCATTATACACTCGCTCTGGTTCTTCCATTTGCCTTCTGTTGATTCTGTTGATTCTGTTGATTCTATTTGATACTCGGGCCTTCTGATTGGATGCTGACTAAGAACTGACTAAGGAGGGGCAGCCCTCGAGCTAAAATGGACGCTAGTCTGGTCTGGCAAGCACGACGACGTTGCGGACGCATTCCACGCCATCACGAATCCGATCTCTGCTAGTTTGCACCTGTTTTGGGGTACGAGTGGGCTACCCTATTGTTCTTTTGCAGTTTCCTCGGACGCTTCCTTTTAAAAAGAGAAAAAGTATTCTGGCCTTTCGTTCTCCTTCTAGAGAAGAGCAGCAATGAGTGGCGACGACAAGTTGACAAAAGAGTTCTACGAGGAGGTGGCCAAGGCGGACCATATCGTGTTCAGCGACTTTGATGGGACCATCACGTTGCAGGTATGTTCCAAACCTCTATATATATACTTGTTCACTCTTACTGACACGTTGTGGTAGGACAGCAATGATTATCTCACCGACAACTTGGGCATGGGCTATACCGAGCGCAAGCTGATCAACGACGAAATCTTGTACGAAAAGACCAGCTTCAGAGACGGGTTCCAGAAGATGTTGGACTCTGTCCACAAGCCGTGGCCCGAGTGTATCGAGTTCTTGAAACAGCACATTGGGCTCGACACCGGGTTCAAGGACTTTTACGAGTGGTGCTTAGCCAACAACATCCTTGTGGTGATTGTTTCCAGCGGAATGAAGCCGATCATCCACAACTTGTTGTTGAAGTTGCTTAACGGCCAGGACAACGTGTACTCGGAGCATCCGCTTGAGATTATATCCAACGACGTTAAAGTGGAGGACGACCAGTCGTGGGACATTGTGTACAGAGACGACACCCCGTTTGGCCACGACAAGTCGATTGAGATCAAGAAGATCATCAACTACAAAAACAAGATGACTCCGCTGGGCGCGAAGAAGCCCCATTTTTTCTACTGCGGCGACGGGGTCAGCGACTTGAGTGCTGCCAGAGAAACCGAGTTGTTGTTTGCCAAGAAGGGCAAGGACTTGATCAAGTACTGCGAGAGCGAGAAGATCCCGTACACCACGTTCGAGAGCTTTAAAGACATTCACCAGGCGGTGGAGGCCGTGTCCAGGGGCGAGCGCACCGTCGAGTCCTACAACGAATTGAGAAATAAATGATCAATTGACCTTGACCTTTGCCTTGTAGATGTAGAAGTTGTAGATGTAGAAGTGCACCAGCGGCCGGGGGCCCATGCAGCCCTTTTTTGCCAATTTACGCAAAATTACCCCCCTGGAAAGGGCGTTCAAAGGGCAAACCTGCTGAAACTACGCCTCAGATTTCACTTCTTTGCAAGCTGTCTTCTTCACCGCTGATGGTATAGCTGAGTGGGGGTTATGGCTGTGATTTTCCGGAGAGTGTGGGCCTGCCAGACGTTGATAGTGGCGGTGGCCGTGGGTTTATTGTCCCTTTTTGCCTCAACATCACACAATAGCGTGGCGGAGGCTGAAAAATTTTACGCCAGCGACAATAAGAATGCAACGACACAGGATGTTGCCGGGAACGAGAACGAGCTCCCTTCCAGAAGATCATTCCCCGTGTCCCATTTGAAAACCTCGGACAATGACCGTCTCGCAAACGCCACGCTTTTCACGCTTTGCCGTAACTCCGACTTGTTTGACATGCTCGAGACGGTGCAAAACGTGGAGGACCGCTTCAATCACCAGTTCCACTACGACTGGGTGTTTGTCAACGACAAGCCGTTCACCCAGGAGTTCATCACGTTGGTGTCCAACTTAGTGTCCGGGAACCTGTACTTTGACTTGGTTCCGCAAGAGTACTGGTCGTACCCTCCCGACATTGATCTCGACTTTGCAGCAAAGGTGAGACACCACATGGAGAGCCAAGGCGTGAAGTACGGGGGCTCCGAGTCGTACCGGCACATGTGCCGATTCCAGTCCGGGTTCTTTTACCAGTTGGACATCATGCAACGGTACAAGTTCTACTGGCGAGTCGAGCCAGGCGTGAGATTCCAGTGCGACGTTGATTACGATATTTTCCACTTCATGGAAACCAACAACAAGCAGTTTGGCTTTGTCATCTCCATTTTCGAATACAAGAACACCATTCCGCATCTCTGGGAGTTTGTCAAGCAGTGGCTCTTGCAAGGAGACAACATCGAGCATGTCCATCGCAACAGTTTGACAAAGTTTCTCATTGGGTCGCCCTCGGATTTCCGCGCAAGCACTGCCCCTTCCAAAGAGCAAGAAGAAGAAGATCTACGCGAATCAATTGCAAATTCCGAGTACAACCTATGCCATTACTGGAACAACTTTGAGATTGCCAACATGGATTTCTACAGATCTCAGGTGTACACGGACTTTTTCAACTTCATCGACTCCACCGGCGGTTTCTACTACGCCAGATACGGCGACGCGGTGATCCACTCCATTGCAGTATCGTTGTTTCTTTCAAGAGACGAGATCCACTGGTTCAATGACATGAGCTACTACCATCTGCCCTACCAGGCCTGTCCGTTGGACAACAACCTGTACCGGCAGAAGAAGTGCACCTGCAACCAGATCTTTGACTTCACCTTTGACGACTACAGCTGCACATCCTTCTGGTTGCAGTTGATGGACAAACAGGAGGACATTCGCCATTTTGAAGAGAAGATCAACGTCTTTGGCGAGAAGTTTGTTCTCCAGAAGTACCAAGTGGCCCAGCAGATCCTACAAGACTAGTTATCCTTTAAATCTATATTTATATTTAATCTCTATTCAATTTCTGTTTGTGTTTTCTGTTACCAGCCGCAAGGCATGTTTTGGGGCAGGTGCGTCAACATGCATGGCGTGGCACCCGACCCACTCAGCGGTGGTACCCGAAACTACATAAATACTCGTTGTGCTCTCTTCTTCAGGGCCAGGACAGCTCTTTTCAACATATCAGCACCCGTTCTTTCCTACCATGCAGTTCCTCAGTCTTTTCTCCTTCGTTTTCGCAGTTTTGGTGCTCCAATGCCAGGCCAAGCCGTCAGACTTCTTTAGGGAGGCCATTGCCCAGCACAAGAGACAGCTTGAGCAGATCACAGGCCAGGCCCTCGGCCCCAATGGCGAGCGTGTTCTCTATGACAAGAGAAAAAGATCGCCATCCCCCGCCGCCGCTGCCATCCCGCACCCAGAAATAACCGCAGCCCCGGTGGCCCCGCAAATGAAGAGAGACACCACCCCATCCACCTTGATTGACACCTTCACCGTCTCGGCCAACGGCGACGTCTTCACAAAGACCCGCACCCAGTTGATGAGAAGGGACCCCAAGAACGTGGTGAACACTCTTCTTTAAGCTCATTCAATCTCTCATCTTCAATTCTGCTAAAGTACACTTCTCAAGTGTCGAACTTAAAACTGTTTTCATAAATTATTTCTCTACATTTGATATGTTTCTATAAAAGCTTCATCACGGCCTATATGTTTATTCAACCCTTACACTTTCTACCTACTGTAGTTCTATGCTTGACTCATTTGGGCTTTTCCCGGCTTCTTCAACATCTTTTGGAATCTGAGCTCGGCTTGGGCCATCTCCTCCTCCTCCTCCTTGATCAACGCGTCGATGGAAAGCCCCCGCGGCGGCGCCGCCTGGCCCGCTTGGGGCCTCAACCGGAGCTTGAAATGGTGCTTCAGGGAAAGACCCTTGAAATTGAACGAGACGGCCCTGGACTTGCGTTTGGCAACGGGCAGGAGCGGGAGCAGGGGCAACTCTTTGTTGCTGTTCAAGGATCGCATTTTCTATATAGACCCTGGCGATCAAACTACAAATCAAGGGCAATGGGCGAGGGTTAAATACGATGTCAAAAGTCGTGTGGAGTACCGGAATGTGTCTTCGTCACAAACAGTGTATTATATCAGTATGCTCCAACTTCTGAGCTTCGCGCCTTGCGGGATCCGTGATTTCAACTCAGGGGGGCCCAAACACTACACGGCGGATATCATGCAAAGAATAGTACGTATAGAACTTACCGGCAATCACTGATGATGTCCCGCAACACAAGCAACTGCCCATGGCAAAGCTTTGCGTACTCGTTGCTCTCGAGCGTGGAGGGCGCATCGTCGAGGAGAAGCTCATCAAGAAAGTCCTCGTCAATCTTATACAACTCGGTAATGACCGCAAACACGTACTCGTTCCCTTGGCCACCATTGCGAAGGAGCCCAATGAACGACGCAACAATGTAGTACTGCAACAACGGTGTCGACTTGAGCAAGAGCGTTCGGATGGACCCATACTCAGGGGTCGAGGGCGGTGGTCGCTTTTGCGGCTTGAGTTTCTCGGACGGGCTGGCGGTGGCGGAAGATAGGGGTGATGGGGTCAGGTCCGTGGGTGCCACCGCTGGTGCGGGTGGCGCTGGTGGCGCTGGTGGCGCTGGTGGTTGCACTGGTAATGGGCCCGCCGACGAAGCAGCTCTTCTTCTCGCGTGCTTTGTCGCCTTGGCAAACGCCTCCACCGCACTGAGTGCACGCTGTGTAAAGTAATCCTGCTTGACCATCGAGTACAAAAACACAAACCGCCAGTAAAACTCCATCATCTTCAAGTCGCTCTTGTACACGGTTTTGTTGGTGGACAAGATTACAACAACCTTCTCCATAATCTGGTTCACAACCGCAACGGCGCCGCCGTCTTCCTGAATCGCGTACCCCAAGCAAACAAACAACTGGTTGTTCAACACCGCGCTGGTCTGCACACCCAGGCTGTAAACGCTGTCAAAGATCCCAACAAGTCTGGAAATAATGTCCACCTTTATCAGCGGCCTAAAAAACTCAAAATCAACAACAAACTGCGCAAAGATGTCGTACAACAAATCAAGCTTCTCCCTCACAAGAATCGTGTAATTGTATTGGGCAGGAGCAGCAGCCGGCGCAGCAGCCTCCACCTTCCGGCTGCTGGTGACCAAGTGTTTCGAAATGTCCAACACCTTGTATATAATGTGGAACTTGTCAAACATCATCGTCTTGTGGAAAGCTATCGAAGTTTTGATCAAACTATAAAAGCTTTCAAAAAAGTTGAAGAAAATCGCGTCGTCTGAAAGATCTATTGTGGTATCATGCAATGAACCAATGGGGCCCAAGGCAATTTGGAAAAAGACGTCAATTTTCAACGCAACAAACAAGTACTCAAGCTCGCTTGGCAAAATACTTTCATTTGTCAAGTAAGCATGCACAATACAGCACACTTGGTTCAACATCGGTCTGGCGCTGCTGGTTTTTTGCAACATTTGTGGGCCGTAATAGAGTGCATTGGAAAGCTTTTCGAGAATCGGCGATTTCAAAATGTAATCAACCTCGTTGGACGAGAGCTCCACCAAATTCAAAATCATGTCTGTCAAAACAAACACAACGTCCTTCCGATTGACCGTGGGGTCAATTTCCCAGTCCAACAATGGCGATATAAGCTTGTTCAAGAAATCGTACTTTTTTGCAAGTGCAAACTTGGTTCCATTGGCAAAAAACGGCTCCTCTCCCTTGGCTTCTGCAAACACAACCCTGGTTTTGTGAATCGGTCTCACTAAACATTCAAGAAATCTCAAACAGTCAACTTTGAAAAACGGAACAACGTAATCAACCCCCATTTTCAGGCATTCTTCAGTTATCGAGGAACAATATGAAAACATCTTGCGAATCAAGGTTGGAAATAGCTCGCCAGAGTCAACAAGTAATTCAAACCCTTCTTGCGTGTTTATCAATTTGGTAAAGGCCTTCAATGTAAAACGCAGTAAAGCCACATGTGATTCGTCAAGGGCCAGAGCACTGTCTGCATCCAAACTGGAAATCAACAGGTTAAGTAACGATTCAAGAGAGCTTGTGTAGTACTTGAAAAGCGAAATCAAAATGAAAAGATCATCTTCGTCTGCATCGATTGAGGCCTCCAAGAGGCGCATCGCGATCTCCATGTTTGATTCTTTCACCAAACTCTCTGCAATGAAATTTATCAAACACAAACTCCTTGGTTCGCTTTCAAGAACGTCTTCGAAAAGTAATGGTAAATTGGCTTGAGGAGCAACACTTAGCGCTTCACTCATGTAATCCAAAACAATCAAGTATTCCAAACTATCGATATTGTTCTGATTTGAGGAAAGATCCTCAATCAAAAGAACAATGAAATTCACCAAACTTGATCCAAGACTCAAATCTTTGGCTATCTTGGGTTCATACCTGAAATGATTGACAAAGTCAATTATCAGATTTTTCATTTGCTTGTCCTCATTGAATCTCAAGTACAATAGATCAATGCAGTTGAAAACCTGGGTGAAAACAACAAAATCCACAAACGGTTCAGACACCGAGATCAATTGTTTAAATTTTTCATTCATCAAAAGATCAAGATACTTTTTCATCAATTTTTTGTAACTGGCCAGTGTCTCCACACCACTGTCATCTTCCTCACTAGTGAAGAAAGAAAATGACAACGTGTACACCAAGTTGTCAATCTTGTTTTCCAAAGGAAGAAGCTGGGGCTTGGTCAAAACAGCATCAGGTATTAGCGATTCAAACGAGCTCAAACATAGCGTCAAGAGATCAACAACAATCACCGCATCTCGCGCGGTAGCGGCCCTTGTTAGAAGTTTACAAACCACTGGGAAAATATTCATGCTGGAATCACCTTTGAACAACTGGTTCCTCTTTGAAACGTCATCACCACCGCCAATCTCAAGCAATTGCTGTGCCGTGGGCTTGGTTTTGTACTTCAACATTCTAAGAAGCAAGCGTATTGAGAAATCTTTGATTTGAGAACTGTACAACAACATCGAACCAAGCAATTGGAACATTGTCTTGAAGAGGCTTGCGCAAAATTCCTGCTCAAACAAAACTTTTTCAAAGTCCTTGCTGAGATTGACAAAGAATGCTATTATGAAGCAATAGGTTCTATCCATATCTTCTTCATATCGGTTAAGCTGCAAGAAAATCACCAAGTTCTCTGTAATGCGTTCGTTGACAATCTTGAGCTTGGAATCTCTTGACATCAACGGCATGAAGTTCAACATGGCTTCCACCACAAAGAGAACCCCCTGGTTATGCTCGGTTTTGTTTTCCGGGGAAAAACTCAGGCTTATGGTGTCTCCAATGCACAATAAACAAAGATCAGAATCAAAGAACAAATTGGTCAATTCGGGGTCATTTTTGAAGTAGTCAAACAAAAGATCTTTGAACTGATCCTGGGACGAATTCGTCACTGGGATCTTTGAGCAGATTCTGAACAAGGAGATGCAAAGCTGGTAGTTGGACAAGATTATGGATTTTTGTGTCATTGTGCAAACCTGTGCCAACAAATCAAAGATCTCAATGAACACTTTTGTGGTGTGTGAATTGTATTCCACCCCAAGATAGCAAGACTCGTACAAGTACTGCACAAAGTAAAGAAGCACCTGGCACTCAAACAAGGGACTCAACTCCTCGTATGTTCGGCGAGACTTGATGTATTTCAACACAAAGATCTGGCAGTGTGTGAGAAAATGGCCGTTCACATGTCGTTCAAGTATCTTGAGGATCTCGTCTTTCAAACCCTGATCCTTGATTATGATTCCCAAGCGCGAGAAGCAGTTTCGCACTGTTTCCACAAACTGTGCTGTTGTCTGGGGCATTACATATAACGGTATGTTAGTTCGTTCATCAAGGGAATTCTTGAACATTTATTCTGTCAACTTTATTTTTTTCCCGAACAAATCGGTGGGTTCGTTTTGCGGGTACTACGCTTTAGCACTACGCTTACTACGCTTACTACGCTTTAGCACGACGCTTTACCGGTTGATCCCCGTTGCTGTTCCTTTTCAGATGGAAGAGCCGTTCTAAATGTCGATTTTGTTGAAAATGCACGAGCCTGATATTGAAGGAAACCGGTATAAAATCCAGAGCGATGTCTCTTTTTAGTTGTACGACATGAAGAAACTTTTAGTATATTGCTTGATCTTCCACTAACCCACCATACCCACCATACCACCACGATCTCACTTGCGCTCTCCAGGAGGAGGCGATAAAGGCCTGTTGAMCCCCTTTYCCCGGTTCATGTACTGACGAAAGGACCCGGCTTTCGGCTTGCCAACGCCGCCACTCTTGTTTCCTTTGACTTTCTTGCCCTTTGTAGAACCAAACCCCAGAAACCCCATCATCTCCTCCAACTGCGACACGGGCTCAGGCGCCACCACCACCACAGCGGGACTTTCGTTCTCCTTCGAGGAAGAGGAAGAGGAGGCCCCGTCCGACAGGTTGAGCCGTTTCTGCTCATTGTGCTCCTGGTACTTCTTGCTTCTGGCGGAGTGTACCTCAAAAGCAGCGGTGGAAGAGGATGAATCATCTGAAAGTGGCAATTCCATAGAGGCGTGCCCACTCAGCAGTCTTCCTCTGGCAGGGGTGTCATGCGTGATGGTGCCATGTGTGCTCTTCTCTTTCATGGTTATCTGCTTCCTCCGAGGATGGGACGACGTTTCGTGGCGGTCTCTGCTTCGTTGGCGAACGGTGGTATCATCATATTTGGTGCGGAACATGTCGCGATCGGCCTCATCGTTGCGGTTGCTTCGCTCGTCCGTATTCCGTGATCTTCTGGCCTCCCCGGCATTCACAGCGTCGTACTGGTCCCTTCTCGTGACACGTTCATCTCTGCTCATTATAGCCAGTGCTTGGTGATGCAGCTCGAGGGAACACAACAAGGCTTGATTGAAACTGAGGAAAGTTCGCAAATTCCTTCCAAGCTACGTTACGTTACGCAGCCCGATTTTTTTTTCCTCTTCTTATCCTGATCTCATGTGCGGCGTGAGCGCAAACCGCACGCATAGAACCGCGAGCGATCCACATGCTACAGGGGTGGGCAAGAGCCCCGCCTTCTTTCGAACGGTGTCCATCCAGCCCGAGAACACGCCAGTGGACCCAAGATCGCGGTCTGGCAGCTGGGCTCACCGGCCCACCCAGCCAACCCCACCATTCTTGCCTGTTCTGCAAGAGGGTAATGATCATCACCAATTTTTTTTTTATTTCGTAAATTTTTCAGCCCGAACTGATGATGATGAGATGACACTGGAGAGGTCACCAGGAACATGTCAGAGAATACCAATACAAAGAAGCTCACGAAGAAAGAGAAGAAGGCCCTCAGTTTCCGCAAAAAGGCCAAGCAAGAACCGGCCGTGGAGAAAGAGGAGCCCGAAGAGGAGCCCGAAGTGAACAAGAAGAGAAAGTCAGCTGATGATGTCGACGAAGATGATAGCACAACACCCGACTTGAACGACCCACAGCCAAAGAAAAAGCGCAAGACAAGACGGGGCGGAAAGGGCAAGAAGGACAAGTCCGCGAGGTTCATCCTCTTTGTGGGCAATTTGCCTTACGACGCCGAGGAGAAACAGCTCCGTGAGTTCTTCAAAAACGCAAAGCCAGACGTGATACGGATACGAAAGGACAAGGGGATTGCCTTTTTGGAGTTCAAGATCGCCGAGGACACCAAGAGCACAAAGAAGAACGAGGACGGGAAGATCGAGTCGGTCTTGCGCTCGAGAATGGACGTGGCACTTTCAAAACACCATACAATCTTCATGAACCGGAAGATCAATGTCGAATTGACGGCCGGAGGCGGGGGCAACTCCGAGCACCGCATGGAGAAGATCCGCGAGAAGAACATGAAAGTCGAGCAAGACAGAAAACAGAGCATTGCCAAGTCGAAACTCGAAAAGATCAAAAAGAAGCAACTACAGAGGGAGAAAGATGCAGCCGAGGCAGAGAAAGCTGCGGAGAAGAAGGGCGAAGTGGTTGCTACAGCTCCGCCAAAGGTCCATCCTTCCAGATTGGCCCTTCTCAAGAAGTAAGTAGTATTATTGAATGTCGATTAGAGTTGAATAAAAAAAATTAGTCTATATTATATGATACATCTGTAATAATAATAGATGATGATAAATGCAAATGTTCAAAGTCTTTGTCTCTTTTTGTTGGATCCAGAGCTTTCGTTTTTTCTTTTGTTTGATGTTTCACCTTTGTACGTCAATCTCGTGTAGATCAAGTAATAAGCATTGGGCTCCTTCAAGACTTGAGCTTCTGAAATGGAGTTGACGTATTCATCATCATAAGTGCTCCATTCTCCAGAAGGCTGGCGACAATGGGCAATGTAGTGGCCAGATGAGATGGATCTTCCTTCATGGACAACCACCGAGATCAACTGGTATCTGATTTGGTCATCAGCTTTGCTATTATTCTGCTGCTGCTGCTGCTGCTGCCCGCCCTTTTCAATGATATTTGCCAAATCTTCATGCTCAAAAGCTGTCAAGTCGAGAATCAATGGGTACAAAACCGAGCTTTTCAACTTGGAAGAACTGTTGGAGTTGCCGTTGAATCTAAACTTTTTGATATGAACCACCAAGGTTTCCGGCGCCCTGTCAATGGAGGAGTACTTCAAAGCGTCGGATGTGGTTTTGCAATTGGAGCAATCATAGCCCGTGTTTTTGTCGTTCTTGTCCAACTTGATCAATTCCGGTTCAAAGAAATCTCTGATGGCGTTCACTACCGAGTATCTGGGCTTTTTCTTTGGCGAGTCATTTTCTTTGGCTGACGATGCAGTGGCAATGGCGGCTCCACTCAAGGCTTCTGAAAAGCTGTTTGGAGGAGTTGAACCTATTTGTAACCGTTGCAGTTGGGCTTGACTCTCATGCTGATGCTGCTGCTGCTTAGAAAATAATTCTGGCGAGGGTTCTTTGCTATTGATTCGGCTCACAGACGAGCTGGGAACAATCTCTCTTTTCTTCTTTGGATCCAACGACAATGACAAGTCGTAAAATTCTTGCTTTGTTTGCGAAACATGGCTGCAGCTCTTGCACACCACTGCTTGGTTCAAGACCCCTCCAAAAATGTCGTAAATAATGCTGGTGTTCAACTTGGCACCTTTTGGAGTGGAATCCTCTTGCAATCTCGACAACAACGACATGAAATATTCGTGCGAGTCTTCTTGTTGCCAAGGCATCATCATGCAGTTGATGTCGTCAAGTCTTTTGATCAATCTTTTGGGGTTCACATATTTCACCTGCGGTTTCCACATTTTGCTAACAATCTCAGCAACAGACGCAGTGACTGATCGCGGACTAATGAGTCCTTGATACTTCTGCTTTTTCACATCGGCCAAATATGAATTGACTGCTGGGATATGAATCATTGCTTGAAGTGCGGCATTTGTGTAGCAAGTGACACCGAGATTGAGTAGCCCCACAGGACTGGAGTTGAGGAATTCTGGTCTCCAGTTTTTGGTAATTTTCTTGGAGTTGTAAGAGCCTCGATCGAGGGCATTCTCACCAATCTGGTAAAAATGGTCACTTGTGTAATCAAGGTTTTGTCCATAAAGAAACTCGTTATCTTCATCGGAAGATAAACGGCCCGCATGGGGGGAAACGCTTCTGTCGTCACCTTTGACGGTAGTGCCGGCGCCATCGGTCCCTGCAACTTTTTGTCTCTGAGAGACAAGCTCCTGGTTGATGCCTTTGAGATCATGATTGCTTGCTAATCTTTTCAACTCGATTTTCTCATTAACTTTTTTTCTCATGAGGGCATCCTCCATGGAGTCCAAAGAGACATTTGAGCTGTTGACCTTTATCGAAAGAGGTCCGGTTTCGCTCTCTTCCTCGTCTTCATCCGATTCCTCTTCGTAGTCTTCATCACCGTCATTACCTTCCTCAGATTGTGAAGAATCTTCTTCAGATTCTTCACCATTATAATCATCATCATCATCGTCATCATCATCGTCATTGACCAAATCACTCTTGACGGCCATCAGTACCTTTTCGCCATTGACAGGACCATCTTCAGATTCATCTTGACTTTCGTGGACCTCATCCACGGCAGACTCGTACATTTCATCAGAGTCTGAGGGCAAATCTGCGTCACCTGTTAATTCTTGACCAAGCTCCTCACCAAGATCTTCGCCCATGTCGTTGATCAAATCATTGATGTTGCTTGCAGTGGCGGCGGGAACGGCAGCAGCAGTGACAGTACTGGACCCAGACATCCGTGCCAACTTTTCTTTCTTCTTGGCCAATTTCTGCTCTTTCTTGATTCTTTGTCGTTCGGCCTTGGTCAGATATTTTTTCCCAGTGTACGCGGCCACGGCTGCAGCCATAGATGTCACCGGAGTGGAACCCCTGGAGGGAGTAGCAGAGCTGCTTACTGATGAAGCTGGTCTTTTGAACCGTGGCAGCAGCAGTTGGGGCAGCTGAGGCAGCAGCAGACTATCCTGCTTCTGTGGTCTCGATGAGATGGCAATGTACGATGAGGGCTTCATGTTTGTGGAGTCCGGGTGCTTTGCCTGAGTGAAGGCCACGGGACGGATCTTGTCTAAAAGCAACTTCGAGCTGTTGGGCAAGCTTGATGTCTTGACGTTGCCTTGGTGTCTGTCCATGCTGAGGCTGCGATACTATTGGGCAAATCTCCAACCTTCAAAATAAAAAAATAAAAAAATTAAAGATTAAAAGAAAATGTATGCTGTGCTGAATCTATGTACTCTGCAATCTTGCGATACTCGATGGGAAACGGGGGATGTTGATAGCCTGGGGGGCAGGGAAATGGTTCTGATGAATATGATCCGATACAAGATCAGCACAAGGAATAGAAGCAATGCTATACAGTGTCGACAGACGTGCAAACTTGAATAAAAGTAGCAGATGAGCACCTCTTCCGATGACAACAAACTAAGTAAAAAAAAAAAAATTTTCAGGAGTTTTAAATTTTCTCTTTCTTTCAGGATCTTTTTCAGATTCTTTTCAGCTTCAGTTTACGCTTCAGCGATGAGGTGTTCAGCAATGAGGTGCTTCGCTTTACGTAGTTATGTACTGTCATGAAGTCACTAGCAAATGTGTAGACGTGTGCTCGCTGTGTTCTCGGCTGCCCACGCTCACAGCAACGATTCGCTCGTCAGTGGGATTGAGCTTCACCGAGGTCACCGGCAGGTTGTTGCTGTCAAAGTCAATGTATGTTTCTGGCGGGCCCCCCATGCCAATGCAGCAGTTCTTCCATACTTTGACCTCTCCTGCGTGATTCCCAACCACCAACCCCTGGTTGTTGTCAATCAAATCTCCAAAACATTTTTGGTACGAGAGCTTGTTGTTATTGTTAACAGCTGCTGCTGCTCCGGTGCCACTCCAGTCCCGTAGGGTGTCCACCTCCTGGTACCCCATCCGTTTGTCCAATATCGGTATGGTACTGCTGCACCGGCTCAATGCAAAGATGTAGTTTTCATTTTGAGATTGGAGGATTTGGTAAATACCACCGGAACTGGGATTGTCTCCATTGAGAACCCTTGACTCCACCACTGTGCTCTGCGAGTTGACATCCACCACCGTGAACTTGTTTCTATAACTGCCCAAGGCCACGCAAGTTGTTGTTGAACTCGCATGCATGGCGCTGACCAAGCCGAATCTCATGCTTTTCAACATAATCTCCGTCATCGGGTCGTTTCGCATGGTGTTGAACACAGCAATCGTGCTGTCGCTGCCGGCAATGAAATTCAGATGGTTGATGAACTGCAATGAGTATGCGTCGTGGTACTTTTCATTCTCGAAATCTCTGAAATGGTAGTAATTCAAAACAGAGTCTTGCTCAGGTTCGCACAAGGAGACCAACTTGATGGGCAATTGCCGCTCAGAGAGCAACACACTGTTCAAACCAAAGTATTCGTACGACTCCTCGCTGTATAGGTCAAACGCTGGGTTCACCGCGTACGCCATTGCCGAGTATGCCCTTGCCACCCTGACCAACGGGGCCAACGTCCTCACAACGCCGCCATCGTCTTCCTTTGACAAGATATCCTGCGGGGTAACGTACAACCTGGTGCAGAAATCATCGTTGAACAGTATCAAACTGCTGCCGTCTTTTGCCCATTGCAATTCTCGAGCCACCATGCTTCTCTGCTGCAGCCCTTTCGGACGCGCCAGCAACGGCGGCTGCTCAGGAAACAATTCTCTGTTGCAAAGTTCCTCCCGTTGCCATGCCGACTCGATATCTAGCGAGAGGGTGTCCTTAGTGCTCGCTCGGACTTCATACATCTGCTTGGGGCCCTCCCTTCTTGGAGGCGGCTGGGAAACACAAAACGGGTAACATTTTTCGTGATTCCTAAAGAGAAAAATTTGATTCCCAACACTAAATTTCATCATCAAAGCGAGCGACTGATAGAATATCTCAAAAAAATGTCGGCAGTAGGGAAAAACGTCTTGATCAAGTTGATTGTCCCCGCAGGGAAGGCTGCCCCAGCCCCACCCGTTGGTCCAGCCTTGGGGTCAAAAGGTGTGAAAGCCATTGATTTCTGCAAGGAGTTCAACGCCAGAACCGCTTCCTATGCCCCAGAAGTGCCAATACCTGCCTTGGTGACGGTGAAGCCGGACAGATCCTTCACGTTCGAGTTGAAGTCTCCTCCAACAAGCTATCTTTTGATGAAGGCCGCCAAGATATCAAAGGGCGCCGCAGAAGTGGGGGCCGGCAAGCCCAACGTCGGCCAGGTCTCATTGAAGCATGTTTACGAAATTGCAAAGATAAAAAAGACCGACGATCGCCACAAGAACTTGGAGATGAAATCAATCTGTAAAGCCATAATAGGGTCCGCCAAAAGCATAGGAATCGAGGTGGTGCTATGAACACTGTATCCAGCCAGTCATCATGTACATAAGAACTAAATATTTTTCATTATATCTATTGTCATTATTTCATTTACTTGTGTAATCTATGTTTATAGTCCTTGTCATCTTCCTCGTCATCTTCCTCGTCATCTTCCTCGTCCACGCCATCTGCTGCACTGTTGCCGGACACGTTGATCTCGGGGAAAACCACATCAAGAATCTCATCCAACAAAGTGTACACCAAATGGGCATTGAGGATATCGTTCTGCAACATGTTGTGGATCTCAGACGCTGCAAACTTTGCATTGTTCAAGCCAACAATCTTGCTACAAATGTCGGTGATGATGATCTCCAACAACGTTCGGGATTCGCTCTTGTTGTTGCTTCTTTTCTCGTTTTCCTTCCGCTTAGCCCGCTCGGTCTCCTGGTCCTCTCTATTGTTTAGAAAAAACTCATTGTTGGGCCAAAGCTTTTCCTTTGCAAGCGTGAGTATGTCAATGGCCTTGTTTTCGGACTTGAACACCGACAAGTACTGCCGTAATCTCTTTTCAATGGTGCTGCCCAACAACTGCTGCAAGATCACCAACATGGCTCTTCCCCTCAACCAGCTGTTGCTTCGGTTCAAGGCAAATATCGACAAAAACAAATCACAAACAGGCTTCACAAACGTGGTTTTGTCATCATCATATGAGTTCAACTCACTTTGCAAATCTGCTTCCTGATACTCTCCCTTTTTACCTCCCTGTTGTTTGCCTCCTTTGCTGTCCTTATCTTTGCCATTACCACTTCCACCTCCATTGAATAGGCCATTTGTCAACCCGGCAATTTGCCCATTATGATTGGCAAACATTATCGAGCCATTCAAGTACTCAATCCCGTTGGTGATCCCATTGTACAATTTTGCAGTGACATCTTCGATAGCTTTGTATCTCCCATTGGTAGCGGCGTTATTAGCGTTTGGTTTCCCATCAGCGCCAGCGCCAATCCCGCCAATCCCGCCACCACGACTCCCATCACCTGAAGCCAATGCCCCATTTTTGCCGCTTTCATCTTGCCTCATCATTCTTCTCCCACTACTGGACCCAATGTCATTGACGTACTGTTTTTGCGTGAAAACCTCATTGTTGAAGTTCTGTGAAGACAAAAATAATCTGAAGATCCTGCTTTTGCAAACATCATCCATCTCAAGGAGCGCCCTCAAATAAACTTCCAACAAGGTCTTTCTCGTCTCCACTAGTAATTTTTGCTGCCCTTGATTCAAAATCATAATGTTTTTCTTGGGAAAGGTCAAAACTTTCACTTGGGGGTACACAGACCTCAAGTACCTGTTCAACATGTAAAATTGGCTGAATCTTCTGGCAACTATCCAATTTGCCAGATCGGTAACCTCATTGCTACTGTATTCAGCATCATTTTGAATTTTCTGAACCTCTATAATGTAAGAAGTAAACTCGCTCCCCGTTTTGTCATCATTGCTAGTAATATATGACTGGATGGACACTTTGAACTTCCCATAAAGACTGTTATCATTTTCCTGAACAATGTACTGCTGCCGTTGTAATTCTTTAAGTTGCACCTCACGTTGTAAGCTCACATATGCTTTCCGCAAGATTCTCAACTCGGCAACGTTGTTGGTCAACTCCGCTTTTCTCAACAAAGGTTGAAGAATCTGCACTTGGTTGTTCAAACTTTCAATGTCGCTCGTCAACTTGTTAATCTCCTCTGTCAAGCTCAAGTCGCCGGGGGCTTTGGCACGCACTTCGATGTTGTCGTATTCCCCAATCGTCTCAGAGTTGATCATCTCAGAGATCACAGAGTCCATGTCGTCAATCTCACTGATTTCTTGATCATTATCGAACAACAATCGAGATTTCACATCCGAGGAAATGGAGGATAACGACGTGGATGAAGTGTTAGATTTGCTGCTGCCTACAATGCCACTGCTGTTTGTCGCAGCAGCACCAGCAATAACGGACCCATCAGCCTCAGAATCAGGAGACGCGGAGCGCGATCTGCTGCTTTTCMCCCCAGAACCGCCACTTGTGCTGTTGTCAAAGTCGCTTTTGAACAACAGCGAGCTTTGCCCAAAGATATCCTTGTATCCGCTAAACAACTTGGACGTGCTGGATTTCTCAGAGCTTGATCGTCCAGCAGCAGCCTCACTCTCGGACTGGCCACCAGTGCTGGTTTGTTGCAAGTTGTTTGACAATATATCATTTTTCAACTTTACGGCATCGAGACTCTTGTAATCATTGTTGTTTGAAATTATCTCATTCAACGCGTGCTCAACAGCGTTGATGACATCGTACGAGACAATCAAATCTTCGCTATCATCGAAGATTTTACTACCGTTTGCACCCAACACTGGTGTCAACCCGCCACCATTCATTTTCGTAACTGAGGTTGATGATGGTGAACCCATCGCCACTTCGTCACCCCGGGTGATGATGGTGTGATCGTCCAAAAATGCCCCCACTCTAGAAGAGGGAGCTGTTCGGTGGGAAGTCCGGTCAGAAACGTCCTCGTCTTCATCAATATCGTAGTTCGCCAACGGATCGCCATTCGTTTCGTCTTGATTGATCCCAAGTGCCGAAATGTTGGCCGTAGAAGAGGTAAAACCGGATGACGGAAACGTTCCCAGCAATGGATGAGCCGCAACAGGACTTATCAACCCGCCACTACCGTTTGTGGCACCTTCCTTCTGACCTCTTTGTGCTTGTGCTGCCAACTCATCAAGTCTATTGTTTTCTGAGGCCAACAATTTCAAATACGTGTTGGAATTTTTAAAGTTTTCCAAATCATTTTCCATGTTTTTAAACACATTGGCTTGCAAGATCAACACTGACTTTCTTGCCTTGACAAAAAGTTTGTTCAACTCAAACTTCTTCCTGTAAAGTTCATAATCGTTGTACAACTCAGAGTCTTTTTTGTTTTCCTCACTGTCTCCAGTCTCTTTATGTGCAATTTGAAATTTTTTGAAATTCACCAAGTACTCCTTGTACTTTTCGTAGACATCAACAAACGTCTTGACATTTTCGTAAACAATCTTGTTGTTCTCGATGATTAAATTGCTTTCAAAATAGTTTGAAAAAATGGATTTGATGTCGTTTGCAAAATTCAAGTTATTGTTGATTTCTGCGTCATCCACTTCACCAAAAGACCTGTCTTTCAAAGTGTCCTCTGCGTAAATGTCATCAGTGTTGATTAGCATTGAGTCCTCCAATGGGTTCTTGATACCATTGACCACTAACCAAAACTGCAACAAAATGGTCTTGTGTGCTTGGTCCATATACTCCATGTAGTACGTGAGCAAGCTTGGATCGTTCAAGATAGTTATCAACAGAATGTTAATCTTTTCCAGAGGCATGTCAGAAAGTGATGGTTTGGACTCAGGAGCAGCATTGGAAGAATTGGTTTTATTGGAGCTGATGGATGCATTATCAAGATTATTAGTTTGTTTCTCAAAGTTCAAGTTGTTGATTCTATTAATGAGCGTTAGCTGGATGATTTGAAGTCTCTTAATAAGAATTTTGTATCTGTCGTAAAACTCTTTGCCCTTTTTGAGAGCAGCATCGTTCTTCATCACTTTTGCATTTGCTGAAGATGGCGTTTTGTCAGCAAACTCTTTGGCAATTTTCCTGTAAACCTCATTTCTCAAAGTTTTTTGAAGTTGCAAATTGTTGTAAAACTTTAATTGACGCAAGTCTATAACGGATGGATGCTTATTGATTTTCTTGATGAATTTCTCAAAAGCGGACTGGCTAGTGCTCAAGGAGATTTTGAACTCGAATAACTCGTTATCTTGAATACCCTTTGACTTGCCAGATTTCTTGCCAACATTGTCTGAACCCGAGTCATTCTTGCTCTTGCTCAGCAGTTTTTTCGAAGTGGTGGCATTTTTGCTATGTTTTTGTAACTCGGCACGGAGCTGGATCACTTTGGTACGATCTTTCAAAGTGCTCCCAACTTTATCGACAATCATTTGATTCCAGAAATCTGAATCTGACACCATGTTAACAACAGGCAAGAACACACAGTTAATGATGATTTCTCTGATCAACAAATTGACTGGCAAGCAGGAGGTTTCCTTTTTGTCCAATATCAACGGGAGTATCTTACTGAGCTTGTTTCGAAGATGTGCCTTTTGACTAATTGTGCTGAATTGGGAATTTTCACGGAATGCATTGACCGAGTTGTGCAACTTTCCGTGATTGTAAAACTGAGAGATCAATAAATTGACCTGTCTTTCATCAGTGAAGTTCAAAATTTTGTCATCCAAAAGCTTCTGCTTGACTTTGTTTTTGCCATGTCTTTTGCCGCTACCACCGTTACTATTTATGCCATGGTTTGCGGTTCCACTTCCACCACCGCTGTTGCTCCCGTTCGAGGAGCTGCTCTTTGAGTCAATGTTTTTCGACCCCTTATTAGCTAGAGAGTATTTCTTTCTGATCAAGGCCTTTGCATTGACAAAGTTGTTGAAGTGATCTGTGATTATGGGCACTAGTCGCAAAACAACCAAGTTAGCAAAATCTATGACTGTCAATTTCAAGTACATTGCTTCGATGGCGTTCTTGATGGTGATCTTGACTTGATCGATGAACAAATCGTTGGTCTCAAAGTAGTTTTGATTACTATTTGGGTTGATGGACTTGTACCATGGTTGGATGAAGCTTGTGATGATCAAAGACACAATCTGATCTAAAATGGAGGAGATGAGCATTGAATCTGGATAGATCAAATGATCCACCTCGGGATTCTTCTTATTGAGAAGGTAGAGCTCAGCTTGCCAGTTGTCTGGATCAACAAAGGCGAGCTTTGGTGGTTTGATGGTGCTTGTTTCTTTGAAAGACGCATAGTTCACAGATTGATTGTTCCGCTGATTTAGCTTCTTGAAGTTTGTGTAGAGAAAAATGGAAGATGTGATCAAGAAAAGGAAGAGTATCACATAACAGATCCAAATGTTGTTCAAGAATAGCTTCAAAGAGTAGTATGTCAACAATGTAGCAAAGATGTAAAGCCAGTTCAAGGACACTAATACTTTTGTGATAAACCTCTTGCAACTGTGAACGGTATTTTTGCACACAATCACAGAGTAGCGTATGTTGCTTATCTGCCTTTGTTTGGCAGGTCGCTGAGGAGGCATGGTCGTCTATGCTGATGACGAATCGCAGGCTTTCGATGATATGCTAGCTTCTTCTCAGCACTAACAAGCATCATCTCCAGCTATATAGTTTTTTTGTACGGTGCCCTAAACGAAGTCCTACCAAACGCACTACACAAAATGCTGCACAGCAAGCCGACCACCACCGACACCAAAGCCTGTGCCATCTCCCAGGGCCCTGACATCTCCAGAACCTGACATCTCCCAGAGCATCGTACGGATGCAAGAATCCCACCTTCAAAAGGAAAGAATGCCTTGTATATTTTGCCCAGCGGTTTTGACAGATAGTCTGGCTGAACTAAATCTATCACTTTAGATCTCTCACTCTAGATCTGCGGTGGTAAAAAAAAAAAACTGATGTTGACAAGTGAGTGTGCCATAATATCAAGCCTTTGAACAGGCCCTCATGTCTCCAAAAGGACGATGGCTCCTGCAAGATGGCAAAGCCATCTGGCGTACCCATTCCGTTCCGTTCTCTTTTGCTTATCATTTGGTGATGGGGTCTGGAAATGGCGTTGATGCACGTGACTTGCGCGGATGAAGAAATTTCTTTACAAACCCATGTATTCTTATATTGTTTTGTAAACCATCTTTGCTTCTTCCCAACCCTAAGCAAATCAACTGATTTGATACTGCTAAACAGGAGTGTGTTAGAATAGGGAATGCCGTCTTCGTCAAAACCACCTGCTGCGTCAAAGTGGATCCTTGGTCTATTTTGCTTGGGAACCGTGATAACACTATGGGTGTTTTCGTCGTTCTTGATCAATGAGCTTTTCGAGCTGAACTTGTATCCGAAGCCGTTTTTGATAACCTACATCAACACATCGATATTCATCTTCTACTTGGTGCCGTCGTTGTGGAGTCTAGCCAAAGAGAGGTATTTTGCACGCCATTCGATTTTCCTTGCGGGCGAGGAGTTGTTTGGGTCAATTTTCCATAGAGAAGGAGGGAATGGCGATGACGGGCAGCGCATTGCGGCTGTGTCGGCAGCGCGACCAGGAAGCAGATCCAGGTCTGGAAGAGCAAGAAGGAAAAGCGCAATCAGTGTTGTGGATCTTGAAAATCAGATTGAAACCACAGAGTTGATTTCCAATAACAACGACTCGTCGTCCAACCACTCTTCAATCAAGGACGGGGATTACACAACCGAACGGTCCATTGAAAGTGGTCGCAGTGAAGCAACCGATGTGGCGTCGATCATGGGCATTGACAGCGGGAGCGACGTGTTGTCTCTCAAGGACACAATCAAATTGAGCTTCCAGTTCTGCATTCTTTGGTATAGTGCCAACTTGGTAACCAACATGAGTTTGAAATACACAAGCGTGTCTTCGCAGACGATTCTTTCATCGACTTCTTCGTTTTTCACTTTGTTCTTTGGTTATCTTTTCAAGATCGATACAATCAGTAACCTCAAAGTTGCATCTTTGGTTTTCAGTTTGTTTGGGATCATCATGATCACCAAGATAGATTCCGAGAGTGATGATCCAGGGAAGCTTACCTTCACCGAACTTGGCTTCAAAATGTTCATTGGTAATTTTTTGGCCTTGGTGGGGGCAGGATTTTATGGAATGTACACGGTGTTGCTCAAATTCAAAGTCAAGAGTGAAGAAAGACTCAACACCAAGATCTTCTTTGGGTTTGTCGGGGTCTTTAATTTGGTGACTCTTTGGCCAACATTGTTCATCTGGGACTATTTGGGGGTGGAAAAATTCGAGTGGCCAGAGACAAAGCACATCTGGGCAATCATTCTAATCAACTGTGTTTTCACGTTTGTGAGTGATTATTGCTGGGCCATTGCTGTTTTGTTGACTAGTCCTTTGACAGTGACAGTTGGCTTGAGTTTGACTATTCCATTAGCTTTGCTAGGGGATTGTTTGTACAAAGGTAAAACTGTGTCAATTGGCTACCTAATTGGTGCTGCAATCATCGGCGTCTCGTTTCTTTTAATCAACAGAGATCAAGAGGAGGTAAACATTGAAGGAGAAGAGAATTTAAATTGAATTGTCTCCACAATTATCGTCATTTAACATAGTTTTTTTTACATTGAAATTGCATTATTATTATTATTATTATTATTTATCATATTTAGAATATTTTTCTTTCTCTTTTCCCTTTTTTGTAGTTGTATTGTGCTCAGATAACTCTACTCAATGCAAACGGATAGCTGCCATCTTTCACCAAGAAGATGGATGTCAACAACGAGTAAGAATAGTACAACCCAACCACACAAACAATCGTCAATAGAGATTGCTGGTTCTCATTGAGAGACAAGTATTGACCAGGGGTATCTGTTTCAGTGAAGGTTATGGTTTCTTTTTCGATTTCAATCACTTCATGAGTCT
This sequence comes from Saccharomycopsis sp. UWO(PS) 91-127.1, assembly GCA_002895615.1. NCBI lineage: Eukaryota > Fungi > Ascomycota > Saccharomycetes > Ascoideales > Saccharomycopsidaceae > Saccharomycopsis > Saccharomycopsis sp. UWO(PS) 91-127.1. Next base: position 1,211,575 of record JNNM01000003.1, read on the forward strand.
TTGTATTGACAATTTCCTCCTGTATCATTTCTCCGTCCACGGAAACAACCTCATGCGTATGCAAACTTTTCGGCAAAACCTCGCAAAGCATAACCATCCAGGCACCGATGAACAAATAGACAGCCGTCAATATGAAACTTTCAATTCCAATTTGATACTGCTGTCCACCAGAGATGTAAAAAGGCCCAAATTCGTTTCTCGCCAACAATGGCACCCCTCTCACCACTGTGAACATGTAGCCACTGATGAACAAACAAATCAAAATAATAGATAGTCCCGTCCACACTCTTGGTCTGGCGAGTTTCAGAAGCAAGGTTGATTCCGGATCGTTCAATTTCTTCTTCAAGACAATGAGCATCGAGACGATGATGACAATGACCCCGAAATTTGTTTCGTTCAACTCAAACATGCTGCCGCCGTCATTGCCATCTGGCGAGAAAAATGAATCAAATAGCGAAATCCCCGTGCACTCTGCAAGAAAATTGGCCAAGCTGGAAGGATTGCTGCCTTCGGAGATGGTGTAGAGATAGTGTTCCGAGGTGATGAACTTGAAGAGTGTGGCATTTTTGAACTCTGGCGCTGACGATGGGAGCCCCTTTGACTCTGATAAATGCTTGTAGAGAAAATCGTAATTTGGAACAAGCCACAAGTACGGAACCTGTCTGATACCCATGGTGTTGAAAAGCTCTCTATTGTCCTTGAAGTCCAACTGAACGAAAATCACGTCTGAGTTGGAAACCGCACCTCCATCGCTTCTCAATGGAACAGAAGTGGCCCATTTTTTGGCAACTTTTTCAAAAGTTGGTTTGAAAGTTTTGCAACTGGCACAACCAATGCTGGGGTCGTTCGCCGTTATGAGAACAGCCAAGTGTGGTTCTCTCACAGTTGCAGACACAAGTTTCTTGTTGTTCTTATCCAGCAAGTTCACAATGCCTGTACTTGGATCACGCAATGGGAGCAAATCGTTGGCTGTGAGCTTCTTAGACTTTGTGTCCCAATTGGCAGGAAATGGGCTCTCAACAAGACATGATGCTAGTTGGACTACCAATGAAAGATAAGCAAGAGCGAACTTCATTCTGTACGAATACTTTGCTTCTTCTTGACCAGATGTTATCTTGGGCCCTTGAAAAAGCCCCCAAAGTGAAGTGAGTTACAGAACAAATTTCATTTCCAAGGCAGGGCTCAGAATGGTTACACATAACTCTTATAAACACTTACAAACACTTGAAGTCATCCCATTGAAGTAGATTATATATAATTATGTTTAATCAGTACGGCTATTGGTTGGGTCAAACTCCGCACATGTAACCATCTCTCCGGTTTTTGTAAGCACCGCAAGATCAACAATGTTAACCCTGCCATCATCATCTTTGTGTTCATAATTAAAGACAAAGTCACTGATTGGGCCAAGCATGTCGCAGATTGTCCGCACAAACACTCTTTAACAGGCTTGTTACCGTCGCTACCAAACCATGGAAGACCATGGGCTAGTTTGATTATTCTGAGCTTCTCAATGTCATCAATTCTGGATTCCCCCAAGTTCTCAAGCTTTTCTTTCAACTCCTTGACGTAGAATCTTGCCCTGGCAACATCAATGCTGACGCTACGGCCAGCTGCGTACCCTTCAAGATCAAATGTCTCCAAGCTGCCCATCAATGACATGTATCAGCTTGTAATGTTTTTTTTGAGGAATAAGCAGAGAGAGAAGAAGAATTGAGAAGAATTGGGTGGTGGATTTGTGCATCTAGGAAATAACAGTTCCATTTTATATATAAATATATATAATATATATATGCTAACGCGATGTTGATTAATGGCCAGACCATTCAATTGAGTTGATGTCAATACCTTCCTGTTTCATTTCCCAAAGAGGACTAAGCTCTCTCAAGAAATGCACTCTTTTGTTGATCAGCTCAATAACGTAGTCGATTTCCTCCTCAGTGGTAAATCTGCCAATTCCAAAACGGATCGAGGAGTGAGCCAAGGCGTCATCAGCACCCAAAGCATGCAACACATACGAAGGTTCCAAAGAAGCAGAAGTGCATGCCGAACCGGAACTCAAGGCAATATCATTAAGAGCCATCAACAATGACTCTCCTTCAATGTAAGCAAAAGAAATGTTGACACAGCCGTTGAAGCGGTGCTCTGCAGAGCCATTCAAAATGGTGTCTTCAATTCCCAACAAACCTTTCTGCAACTTGTCGGCCAAGTACAGAATGTGCTGTTTGTCATATTCGTATTCCTGCATGGTCAATCTTGCAGCTTCGCCAAACCCAACAACCAAAGCTGGAGCCAAAGTGCCTGATCTGATACCTCTTTCTTGACCACCCCCGGTGATGATGGCCTCCATTCTGACTCTTGGTCTTCTTCTGATGTAAATGGCACCACACCCTTTTGGACCGTAGATCTTGTGGGACGAAATACTCATCAAATCGATATTCATCTTGTTGACATCCAATGGAACTTTACCATATGCTTGAGCGCAATCGGTGTGGAAAAACACCTTGTTTTTCTTGCAGATCTTGCCAATCTCCTCCAAAGGTTGCATAACCCCAATTTCGTTGTTCACGCCCATCACAGACACCAAACAAGTGTCTTTCCGGATGCTATTTTCAAGAAGCTCCAAATCAACAAGCCCGTCTTGACCCACTGGCAAGTAAGTGACCTCAAAGCCTTCATCTTGCATGTGTCTTGCAGAGTTCAACACACACTTGTGCTCGGTTTGAACAGTGATAATGTGTTTTTTGGTGGCCTTGTAGAATCTTGGCACCCCCTTGATGGCCATGTTGTTCGATTCTGTGGCACCGGATGTAAAGATGATTTCCTTTGGGTCGGCATTGATCACGGACGCAACATGTTCTCTGGCCTTTTCCACTTCTTTGTCGGTTTCCCATCCGAAAGCATGAGTACGGGAATGCGGGTTACCATAAAGACCTGTGTAGAATGGGAGCATTCTGTCCAAGACTCTTGGGTCTGTAGGAGTGGTTGCTTGCAAATCCAAATATATAGGACGCCCAACACCCGAGGCATCCAAAGAAGCATTCTTGAGAATTTGCGATCCGGTTGGGGGAACACCTGAACTACCCGAAGGGGTTGCCAAGAGTTGCTTCACTGAACTCCCAAAGCATCTGGAGAAATTCTTTTGAGCAGAGCGAGTAGATCCTAACGATAATCTGAACATTTTTCTTCTAATGAACAAGCTGGAGTCTGAATAAACTGGTGAATACTTGAACTCTGTCGTTGTGTTTCTTCTTGCTTTTCTACAAAAGATCACTCTTTCTTGATGGGGTTCTTTGCAATTTCACCAATTATTTTTTTTCTTCTTTGATTCCCGGTTCTCGCAAAAGAAGAGACGGGGCTCCTAACCATAGCACTGATCTATTGTATGGAGCTTTGAGCGATGTCAATTTAATGCCACTCTTTCTCTTACATGGTTCCGATCAGTGTGAATTAGTGTTAAATGGTGACTCAGTTATTATCGGCAACATACTTGTTGATGTCCACCTCGACCAATGGTGCATTACCTCTTTGACTGACTTCGCCCTTAGACTCCTGGTCTTGCTTCAATTCGATTCTCTTCAACTTGGCCACTGGCCCCCACCCATTGACGGGTGCGTTCAACTGAAAAGGTCTGATGGTGTTGAGAACCTGCTTGAAGTTATCTCCCACGCTGAAAATCTCATGCACAACATCTTCGGTACAAATAACCCCCAAGTGACCCAATCTTTCTTCAATTAATGTGTTGTCATCAAGAATAACCTCTTTGTCGTCCACAAGAATCTTACCGCGCTTCTGTATCAATTCACGAACGGTGACCAAGTCAGGGGTTCCAATAACAACGTACGGCGCAATCAACTTGATCATTGGTAGCACAAGTGGGGTCAATTTGATGAATGTAGCATAATTACTGTGTTTCAATCTCAAAGCATCGAGGATTTGCTTCTGTTTTGTTGGGATCTTGGAGCTCTTCAAGGATCTGATTCTCACAACGAGTAGTAGTTTGGGTTTTTCATCCCAAATTTCAACATCATCGGTTTCCTGGTCCTTCTTTGTGATCAACTTGAAAGCAGCTCCTGCGGTGGCAGCACTGATTCCAGATTTGCTGTTGTTGGCAACCTTTGTGACCCTGTTTGATCTTTTGATCTCTTTCTTGGTGGCCATTTTCTTGGAGAGAATCGTTTCCACTCTCATGAACTTGTTCTTCTTGTGTTTGGCCTTGTACAACTGCTCTTGTTTCTTGAGCTGGGCCTGCTCTTGTTTCTCCAACCGCAATCTGTCGGCATTTCTTCTCTTTTTCAAGAGAATCTCGGGATTCGAGTTGAGTTTGACTGGTTCGGACATTTTATTACTATTACTATACTGGTTTAAACCCTGGGGAAGTTATATTTCAGAAAGGATGAAAAGTCTAGAGTGAAAATAAAATGAAATAAAAAAATTTTTAGGAAGAGATGAGTATCAACATCAAGGAAGTGCTTCGTAACCAGGACTGAAATCGCTCTGTTAATGTGTGTCAACCTAAAAAAAAGGAGAACGAAGGAAAGGGTGGAATCAACTGATATATATATATATATATATATTGAATAGTATCGCTTTGTATAGTAATAACGACCTCTTCTTGCGTCTGTCATTACTATGGCTCCTATAAAGTACGCCGAACTTGCGTCCTCGTTTCACCCTTCGAAATCTCGGCAAGCTCTCCAGCTAATACCACACGTCTTTGCCCAGTGGAATGGTGATTTTGATGACCAAGATCCGTCAGAGGACTTGAACTTGGCTCTTCTCATTATACTATCCTCGTCCTTGGGTGCCCTCATCATAGCCTTGTTTGTTATTGGGATTTATTTCATTTGCATTTGCATTTCAAGTGGTGGCTTTGATGCAACAAACTCATCCGCATACTTGGCCACGAATTTTCAATCGATAACCAGTGATCAAGAACAGGACGACGAAGAAGAGCACAGATACTTCCCGCTATTGTCAAGGCAGGAACAAAAGGACTATGTTGCTGCAAAGCAGTTTCAGATTGAATACCCTCCCGATGTGTCGAAACTTGGCAAGGCCATTGGCTTGGTGGAACAGCAGGCGATCGACGATCGCGGGCTCCACGCTTTTCAATTCAAGCAAGACGAAGTGGATCTTCTCGAGCCCAGACATGTTGTTGAGGATAGAACTGAAATCACATTCACTTCAAACGAAGCAAGCTCTACCATGTTGAATTATCCATTGCCTATCAAAGGCAGGGAGCGAGACGTGTTATATTTCGAGGTGAAAATGTTTGAGCTTCCTGGATACGATCCCAACAAGATTGATTTCACAAAATTGTTGTGCGAAAACAGTGATGAGCAAGTGATCGACAACAGCAAGCTTTCTCATGTGGAAGAACCTATATTTGACATTGGTTTGGTGACAAAACCATACCCTGGGTACAGATTGCCAGGCTACAACAAATATTCAGTGTCATACGAGAACAACGGGAAAACAAGAATTAACCGGCCATTCCAGAACGCACCTTGCATCTTCCCAAAACTCACGGAAGGCGACGTTGTGGGCGTGGGCTATCGACCATCCAGTGGGTCAGTGTTTTTCACAAGAAACGGTAAAAAATTGTACGATGTGATACACGGTATGAAATTGAACATGTATCCGTGTATTGGAGCAATCAACTGTGCAAACTTCAAGTTCCAGGTCAACTTGGGACAGATGGGGTTTGTGTTTATCGAAGCCAATGTGAAAAAGTGGGGGTTGGCAAGGAACTTCGGTACGTTGGGTGCCCCGCCTGTGTACGGTAAAGATAACGACGACACCTTGATTGACCAGGGTGAACCAATCCCACCAAATTATTCATCTGAGGAAGAAGACTTTTTTGGTCACTTCTTCAAAAGAAGCAAGAAAATCATAGACCCTGAGCGTCTGGCCGATGAAAATACCCCTTTGCTAGCTACTGCTGCTCCAGATAGTGCAAACTCTAGAATCACTTCTGCTTCCAGCTCGCAACGGAGCTTCCCCGTTTCAAGACCTCCAAGTTACTCTTCCACGAACAGCAAAGAAAAGCAAACTGATGAGGAGCACGAAGAAGAACAGCAACAGCAAGAACAGGATCAGGGGATAAAAAATGAAGATAGACCCCCAAGCTCCCTCAACTCGGGCTTGTATGAGCGTCGCTCCACAGCTTACGGATATGAAGATGATGAATGCAGCAGTTTTGTGAAAAACGAAGGCACTTCTGCGCAATTGTTATCGCTTTTGAACAACCCACAGAAGTCCTCACTGTCCTCCTCCAAAATGAACTCCAACTTGTCCATCCATATTCCTCCTGCCTCAGAAGCATCCGCTGCGCCTGTCACTCCCAAACCTAATACCCAACGTACCGCCTCGCGTCTTTCAAACGTCGTGAGTTCCTCAAATCCAGACATTACCATCACATCTGTGATGACCACAGATTCCAATTCCTCCCCAAAAACCGTCGATGCCGAGGCAGCCGAGGCCAGTAACATCGATCTGCCAGTAAGCCCTAGAAGCCCTACCAGTCCGAAAAGCCAAACCAGCAGAAAGAGAAAGAAGAGAAAAGGAAAGGGCAGGGGTAAAGGAAAGGCAAAGAAGAGCGGAACCACTTTTTGACCGTCTGTATTTATATCTTTTCCTCATCTCTTTACTTCAATTAGTTCTTCTTATTTTATTACTACTCTCTACTATTGTTTGAGGAGCGCTTTTTTATGCTATATTAGTTAGCTAACTCGCGAGCCCGCCATCCGTTCATCATATTTTGAGTAGCGTTGTTAATGCCTCTGAATGACTGTCTGACATTGTAGAAATGCAACTGCCACTGAATGCTATATTAACCCCGTATTTTTCCTGGATGTCGAATAGATATGGCTCGTCATTCTTGAGTGCCATCCAGTGTTGCCTTTGAGCGATCTTTGCTTGGCTAATCAAGTTGCTTGTGCGGTCAACCATGTACTTTTGAAACTGCTGGAACCGCTGGAGAATCTGTTGTCCATCGCTTTTGGCAGAGTTGAAAATTGCCGGATACTTTTTTTTGAACTCTTTGATAACTTTACTGAACTTCTTGGCTATTAAAATAGTTGCAGAGTAGGTATGGGCATGAGACCAATCCCATAGCTCATCACTTTGCAGAAACTTTTCCTCAAAGAGATTTTGAACAGACTCAATAGCTTTGCACACATCCTGCTTAGATTCCGCGCCTTCCATAAATTCCCAGAATGTACAGAATAGCTGAAACTTTAATGTTTCGATGGGAGTGCAACTTTCCTTGAAGTTTTCAGACTTTAGCAAGTCTTTGAAGCAATGATAGAATGTTAATTTGCAATTTTTATCATCAAATTTCAATAAATTCGAAGAACTAGACAAATAATTGAGCAATAATTTGGCTTTCAAATGTGACGCATTGGTTCTCGGCCCGGTGGACAATTTTGCATCTAATTCTGGAAGTTCATGGCCAATTCCTGATTCCCACTCCGTTATAAAATCTCTATTGTCTGAAAAATTGGACTTATCATTGAAGGGGCCCTTATTCTTTTCAATCTCACCCTCGGTATTGAATGCTAATATTGGTGTTGTTGTTGGTGCTGGTTCAACATTCAAAGGCTCCTCAAAAGATGTCAATCTGATCAAGTTGTTTCTCGAAAAGACAACTTCTTCAAATGATGTCTGCACAGAATGGTTTTGCAAAATACTCGAGTCTACCAACTCAGAAAAAGTGTTGAACATTTCAAAACTTGCGCCCAATCTTTTCAAAAACTCAATGTATTTCTCAATTTTGGTGTATGAACCCAATTCGTAACACTGCTCCAAAAAATGCAACATGTACGCCTTATCAGATGCATCGTAGAAGCCTTTATTGGAGTAGATGAATTGACTTTTATTTGGATACAACGTCGAGATTCTCTCGGTGCAGTAATGGCCCAAAGTATCAATTTGAATGTTTTTGATATCCATGGAGTCCACCATTTTTGTAGTCAACGACATCAAGTTCAAGTAGCGATAAAGCTTTACCAACCAGAGTTTGATAACAAAGTCTCCAGAAGAAAACAAGTTGTAATGCAAATTGCTCAAAACAATAATGTACTTCACGATATTTTTGACCGTGAAAGATGATGATAACTCAGCTTGCAAGTTCAATATGACGAATTCGTTCCCTATATAACAATCATCCTTCAAGATGCTTTTGTTTGGTTTGTAGTAGTTTTCCAACGACTTCTTGAAAAAATCTTGATTTTCAGAAATAAATGTTTGTGTTTGCTCGGAGACAAATTTCTTTGAATAAAATTTGAACTTTTGATAGTTCACCAATAAAGATACCTCTTGAATACTTGACACATTGAAATTCTTGTACTTTGATTCGTATTCTTTCGAGACAAACTCCAGGACGAACCAGTCAAGGTAGGGCTTCCCGTCATCCAGATCAAACACCTTTGTCAAATCATAAAATGCACATTTTTTGTTGCCGTATTCGCTGTAATAGTTAATGATTGTGGACTTGATCAACTCCAGATCCGATTTTTTGAAAACCGCAAAATAAATTTTCGCTAGTAGTGTATTTCTAGACTCCTCCTTGTAAACCCTGTCAATTGCTCCCCATAGTTCATCTTGTTTGTTGATTTTGAAAGAAGCATAGATCATGAAATTCCAGAAATTGAAATCATCAAACTTGCTATCGAAAACCGCCTTGTGCGTGAACTTATATAGCGAGTCAAAATCTTCTGCCTCTTTCAACAACTCAAGGTTCATCAACAACAAAGTCAAATCAAACTCATTAAAGGCTCTTTTTGTGAACAAATCTTTCAAAATCGCAATGGCTTGGGGTTTGTCCTTGCCTATAATCAACAATTTCACCTTGACATATATCTCCTGGTCAGATCTCAATGGCTCAACCGTGCTCAACATTTTCAAACCTAATTTGGGATATAACATTCGCTCAATTGCAGAACACTCTCCGGAGGCAACTGCTAGGTAGTAATTGAACGCAGTGTTCACAACAGATCTTCTTTTTTCCTCGGTGTTCTTGCTAAACTTTTGTAAATGGAAAGATGACTTTTGCAACCCAATGATATCACATTCATTCAAAGAGTGTCTGAACCAATATTCAACAATCTGTGAGTTATTCGGTTGTCTCTTCAAGATAGTCTCAAATATCTTGAAGGTGTCGCTAGCATGACCAGTTTGCTTGAAGAGATCAATGACCAAGGCTATGTTCTCAATCATTGAATTGTAGTTCAGCGCCTTCTCGACAATTGCAACAAGTGGCTGGAAGGTAGTTTCCCCGCTGAAGTCCTGATTCACAACAAGATTATATTCACATTGTAGAAGCTGGTTTTGTACGGAATTGGGGTTCTTCTTCAAAAGTTGGTTCAAAACGTCCTTAGCCAACTTCGGATTGTCAGCCTTGAGCGCGTTATGGAAAGACTCTACTTTTGACATACTGTTGATATTCGTACCCACAACCACTCTCTAGCTTTGTTAATCCAAGGAAAAAAATTTTACGACCTAGGCCTTTTCTGGTTATGAGAGAAACTTGAGAAAAAAGCATAGCTTCCCAGCATGCCTCAAGAAATATCATCACAGTTGAAAGGACCCCGTTGGTAGAACTATGCTGAGCAATGGTCAAGAAATGATCTTTCGAACCCGATTCAAGCAACATTATGTTCCTATCTTTGAAAAAAACTAAATTGATGAGAACTTTTGCAAGCCATAGAAAAAATACAACTGCATCAAGCCTCTCCTAGAAGGCTTTTGATTTACCGTTGAACATGCGCTTGAAAGATCAACTTTTGTCGTTGAAAACATCTTTACATAATGTCAGCGCAATGGACACCAAAGGCATTGCTATCGGGGAACTCTGCCTGCTGTCAGCCTCGGTTAACTTTTGTTGGATCAAATGAGATGAGATGAGAAAAAAAAAAAAAAAATAAGAAAAAAAATTTCAAGGCACTGAATTATTGTCAATAGTGAAACAGAAAGGTCATACATGTCCTCTGTCAGGAGAGCAGTTGGAAAGTTATTAGGATTTAAGCTTAGAATCATGGGTCATCCTGGGGCTGACTACAAAAGTTGGACAAAGGAACAGTTGATAGAAAAGCTTGTCAAGCTTGAATCTAACGGTCGAGCTCAAAATCAGCCAGATCAGGCCAATCAGTCCATTACCATCGCCAATATACCAAAGCCAAACAAGGAAACAAGGCGAAAGAAAAGAAACGTTGGAGATGTTGATTTCTCCAAGTCGCAGACCCGTTTCATAGCACTAAGATTCGCATATTTGGGTTGGCATTATAATGGTTTGGCTTTCCAAAATCATGAAACGGAGCTCCCCACCGTTGAAGAAACCATCATAAAAGCCATGGTAAAGTGCAGACTCGTGCCCCCAGTAGACCCCCAGGAGTACAACTTCAGCAGATGTGGTAGAACCGACAAAGGTGTCAGCGCTTTGAATCAAGTGATATCCTTGAAAGTGCGGTCAAATTTGACACCTGAAGAACAAGCAGACCTGAAAAACGATTCAAAAGAGCTCGATTATCTACGTACTCTCAACAAGGTCGTTCCCAAATCCATCAACTTCAAGGCCATCTGTCTTCGGCCTCCAGCAGATTTCAATGCAAGATTCAGCTGCGATTATCGTCACTACAGGTATTATTTCCACAAGAAAAGTGGACAGCTTTTGGATGTTGAACTGATGAAAGACGCTGCCAAAAGGTTTGAGGGGACACACGATTTCCGAAACTTTTGCAAAATTGATGGAAGCAAGCAGATCACAAACTATGTGAGAACCATTATCTCGTCTGAGATTGTTGAGTTCAAAGATGGATTTTATTACCTTGAGTTGAAAGGAAAAGCATTTCTATGGCACCAAGTCAGATGCATGATAGCGGTGTTGTTTCTAGTAGGAGGCAAATTGGAGGTACCTGAGGTAGTTGATGACTTATTGAATATCAAGAAAATCCCTGGTAAACCAATATATGATATGGCTCATGATTTCCCATTAGTTCTATATGATTGCAAATTCGATGACAAGTTGGAGTGGATTGACGCCAAATATCAAGATAAAATCAGTTACTCTCAGTGGTTGGAAAGCAATTTGAAATATCACCTTACTTCAATGTTCTTTGAGCCGATTTTGCTGAAACCTTTGGAGTTTGCTGAAAAGCTCAACAAGAGAACAACATATGTGAACTTGGGTAGCGGCGAAGCTAGAGCTATACGCAATTACATACCATTAACAGAAAGAGAACAGCTCGACCCAGCTGAGGTCCAAAACTTCAAGTACAAGCAGAAGAAAAGAAAGTTTTCCGAGGTGGAAGAAGAGGAGGTAGCTTAAACATTAAATTCATATTCTTGTTCATCTTATACATCCCGTACTACACTGTGCTTAGTTAACTAACTCACAGCCTTTCCAATGTTAACTCTCCCCTTTCGATGAAGAATTGAGCTTAACACTCCCCGAGGTGAAGTAAATTTCATATAATTTGATATACATGCGAAGAAACCAATAAAAAACACTCCAGGCAAAAAAATCATCATAAAAATAAACAAATCACACAGACCATAAATGAGTTTTCAATATATCATTCAAACGAGCCTTTGCTGCTGCATGTTGGAATTGGACTATGAATCATGATGACGGACTGCCAAAATCCGCTGGCAGATTTTCATATGAACCCAACTCTCCTGTGACAGGTTCGTATGGAGACAGTCACCGCCTGTTAAATGGAGAGCATGACTTGACTTCTGCCAACAACTTAGAGGTGGAGAAGCGTGAATTCTCGACACTCAAGCTCGCCACTATCAAAATGTCATCGGCCATTAGTTCTTGTCTCTTTCTCTCAGTCTTGATGTTCTTTGCGATCTGCAAATCATCTTTCATGAAGATTGTTTCGAAGCATAATTCAGAAACAACGCGTTCAACTTCACCTCCGTTATCCACTGCCGAGAAGAAGCTTACCTCGAATTTAGCATACTACTTTGAGATACATGGCTTGACTCTTCAATCGTACAAGATAACCACGGAAGACGGTTTTGTGTTGACTTTGCAAAGAGTGGTTGATCCTCGTGAGGCTTTGGACGAACAGAAAAAAAGAAGGCCCATGTTACTACTACATGGTTTATTGCAATCCTCTGGGGCGTTTGCCACCAGCGGCCCCGATAACTCATTGGCGTTCTACTTCCATAATGAGGGCTATGATGTGTGGTTGGGGAATAATCGGTGCGGCTTCAATCCCGAGCACACATATCTAGATCCCAGTGATCCCAAAATGTGGAACTGGAATATATTTCACATGGCTAGGTACGACTTGCCAACAATGGTTGATCAGATCTTACTGCACTCACCTCGGGGCAGCAAAGTGAGTTTGATCGCACATTCCCAAGGAACAACACAGTCATTTTTAGCCTTATTGGCAAAGAATCATAATATGTTTGGTAACAATTTGAACGAAAAGCTCAATTGTTTTGTTGCATTAGCACCTGCGGTGTTTGGTGGACAGTTGCTACGGACCAAAACTTTTATCAAATTCATGAACAGTTTACCCAAAAGCTTGTTTGCGTATGTGTTTGGTGTGAACTCCTTCATGCCTATTATGATGCACATGAGAAACATTTTGGTGGGCTCAAGAGTCTTTGGGTTCCTTAGTTACTCCATGTTCAATTTCTTGTTCGATTGGGATGACTCGCTATGGGACAAGCGTTACAGAACCCGCCAGTTTGTTTTCTCTCCGGTGTACATAAGCTCAAAGTTGATGCTTTGGTGGCTAAACAATGATGACGGGTTCATCAAAAACTCCACCACGATTTTTAACTACAACTCAGAGTGGTTCGACAAAAACACCCCACCAATACATTTATTCATTCCTGGGCAAGATAACTTGGTGGACTGCTCTTTATTGTTGAAACACTTTGACAACTTCGAGGCAACTTTGCCGACTTTTAGATACAGCATCATTGAAAAATACTCACATTTGGACGTTCTTTGGGCCAAGGATGTTATAGAAACAATTGGAAAACCAATTGTTAGGTTCCTCGCTGAATTAGAGAGCACTTAGAACAGTTGGAACTACATATATATAGATATGCGACTTCAATTTGGTTCATTGAAATTACCTATGTACAAACGTAGTGATATAGTACAAGTCTCGATCATGCCCCCCGCTGCCCCATAACTCATAAGGAATTTGGTCTCTTCCAGTAGTTCACCTTCTTGGTTTCAGCAATCTTCCTCTTCTTGGCCTCGACGAATAGCACATGTTGTTTGACTATTGGGTCGTATCTCATCTGAGAGAACTTAGGTGTACCTCTTGGACGCACCACCCATCTTGAAAACCCAGTTTGGGCGGCAGAAACCAACTTAATCACAGTAGTTCTAGCTTTGGCTTCTATAGAGGTGTTAGTGCTTTTTCAAAGATCGTCCTTAGCTTTTATTGATTCTGTAACTTACTGGCCATTTTGTATCAATACAACAGTTCTCTCGAGTCAACCAGTGTTCAATCGGCCTTGGAAATATTTTTCAGATTTTTTTTTTAACGCATATCACCGCCGGGTAGCGTTATCGGTGAGACCTATGCCTATTACTCACCTTAGTGCCGCCTTAGGTAGTCTTCTATTGCTGCTACAATTGCTGGCTGTTGCCATGAGAGAAGGTTGGCCAAACCACACATCATCACCAAGCCCATATAATCTTTCTGTGCTTCAGGGCCATCTGCAAAGCTTAGTAGCGTTTACTGCAAAGAGGCCAAATCAAACAAAAGTAGCGGTGAAATGTGTATCCAGCGCAGTGGTGTATGTGAGTGATCCTTCTTTTGGTTGTGAGAAAGCTTCCTCCCCAGGCAAAGCAGAGGGAACAATACATGTTCGTTCGTGACTTTCCATCTCTGTGTCAAGGGTTTTCTGTTCATTTGAAGGCTCCGTTTACAGCATGTCAGATCTATCTAGCCTGGAGGAGGAATTTCTTGATGAAGAAGAGAAACAGAACAAACAATTGGAAATATCGCGCATTGAAGATGAGCTCCTACGAAAGCAAAAGGAGATTGAGATCTTGCTACTGAAGAAAACACGGCAGCAAAAGGCTTTAGCTCAAAGCTCAAAGCAGATTCAGGAAGACAAAACCGTGAGAACCCAGAAACTTGTAGAGCGTGAAAAGCAAAGACTACAGGCGATCCAAAGAAGAAACGAGGCAAATAAGCATAGCATGTCCTCCAATGTCAAAAAGCGTTCTCGAGATGATAGTGTTGATGAGGGTTCTTCATTTGCTGAGAAACTCTCAAGTATCCGAAAGGTTGAAAAGATACGAGACTCTGAGAAAAGAAGTTTTTTGCAATCACGAAAGTACACCTTTGGTCTTACAACTGACAAGGAACTCGAAACAACCGATGTTGATGAGACTGAGCACTATTCTGGGCAGCAAATCACCAAGAGGTACATTGATCAAAGCTTGCTTCAGATGGCATTTGAAGATAAGAAGGTCTTGCGATTGGATAGACTTTTTGCGAAAGTCCATCCCCCAGATTTCAGTGAGCCCCAATATGCGAATTGGGTTCTTATTGGTATTGTTGTTGCCAAAGACGAACCTAAAACGGCCGGAGGTGGGGATTCAAAGAAGCCGGGAAATAAATACATGAAACTCACAATATCGAATTTCTTACTTGAAGTGTCGTTGATGTTGTTTGGGCCTGCATTTCAAAGATACTGGAAGCTACAAGTTGGTGATGTGATTGGTATTCTCAACCCAAAGATTTCCCCTTGGAAATCCAATTACCGAGGACTGGGAAACAGCAATGAAAACCAATTCAGATCTTTCAATTTGGTATTGTCCACGGACTATGATTCTATCATTGAAATTGGCAGGTCTAAAAACTTGGGTCACTGCAAGGCGTATAAAAAGAACTCCAACACAAGGACTTGCGATGTGCCGATTGACCGGTCAAAGTCCGAGTATTGTGAGTATCATCAGAATCTTTCTTTGAAGAGAATATCTGCGAACAGAATGGAACTTGGTGGTCTTGCATCAAGTGGTGGGTTGAACAAAATGAGAAACTTGGTGGACAACAAAACCGTTCTCATGAACTCAAATTATAACTCAAATGACAAAAGCAGCTACGGAATCCAAGTATACAACAATTCAAATGCATCCAAGTTTCATTCTCAGGATGATCTCAACGTGGGAAAGATTTACTTTTCAAATGTCAATGCCAAAAAGGCCTTTTTCGACGATGAGTATGTGAACCCTGATCTTGTTAAAAATTTGGATGGGAAAAAGAAAACGAAAGAACGTGAAAGAAAAGAAGAAATTTTGAAGCAGAAGTTGTCAGCTTTCAAAGGTGGAGAGTCCTTGAGATCTGGAAACTCTGCAATAAGTGCTGGAGGTGAGACTAATGCCAGCAAAATTCTTGAAAAGGCGTTTAGTCCTCAAACTATCAGTGACCTTGGGTTTGATCCCACTCAAAAAGCTGGTAGAGCCTCGCTTTTATCAGAACTTCAAAGCCATAGAGGGAGAGCTAAAGAGAAGATTGAAGAGCTCAATGACATCCGCAAGAGAAGAAAAAAAATTCACTTATCTCCTTCAAGGGAATCGAAATTGAAAAGATCCAAAAGCTGGAAGAAGCATATAAAGGAAAGAAAGCTGTATGAGAGGGAAGTGCAGGAACAGGAAGATTTTGAAAATTATTTTTCAGAGGAAATGTCATCAGCGCCCTCGTCTGCGTTCACGAGTCCTGTTGGGAAACCAAAGGTAACGATGCTGGAAGATGCAGAAAAGATCTTGCCCAAGAGCAATCTTCTCGATAAATTGAAAGGTTCACAGGATAAAATGAAGATATCGTTGCAGAGACAAATGAAAGAAACTCAAGATAGTGACAGCAGTGAATTAGACATTGAGTTTGGTGACAACAAAGAGAAATACTACTTTTCAATCAAGCCTAAAGTAAACGAAAGCTGACTAGATCTTACATTATAGAATGAGAAAAGAAAAAAAAAAGAGAAAAATAAGTCATGTAGCGATATATGTATAACAGATTTAATGTTGGACAAATCATTTCTTTGGTTTAGACCATTCAACACGCAAAATCAAACTGTGGTAACCCTTACCATCAAACTGCTGTATGACTCTTTCAGCATCACTGATGCTATCAAACACCACATAAGCCAAACCTTTAGACTTGCCTGTTTCTTTGTTTCTAACCAAATTGACTCTTTTCAATCTGTAGTTGGCAAACAAATTGTTTCTAATCATATCTTCATCAACAATCTCATTCAATTGAGCAACCCTGAGCGTAGTAGAATCATCCCTTTCGAATCTGCTGTTGAGTGGCTCATCACCTGGTTTGCGGTTTCTAAGATGAGGAGGAACATACCCACTTGTCTTTGGAACGCCAGAGTCTGCAACACCAGCAGCACTGCTGGCAGTGTCAACAACCGCAAGTTTCTCCTTGTATGGGCACGTGGAGGTAAGATGCGCACCACCACAAGTTCTACATACAACAGTGGTGATGGTTTTCTTGGAGTCTTCTTTCTTTTTGCGTTCTTCTTCCTCTTGGGCTTCCTTCAAGTTGCTTGTCAAGTTGAACTGAACTGGCTCGGCTATGTGGGTTGTTGAGAAATCTGGGCCTGGGGGTTTGTCTTTGTCAGCACCAAATTTCTTCCACTTTCTTCTGGCTGCCACTTGAGGATGCACATGCTCTCTATGAACTGTATATTTCACCTTTTGTGTCACTTTGACCTTTTTGTTTTCTTCATTCAACTTGAACGAGATCACCAACTTGGTTCCGTCTTTGTTTTCGATGATTTCTGTTGGTGGGAGCTCGTCATCTTCATCTGCCCAGGACACTTTTGAATCAGCCATTGTAGTAGTGATATGTTGTATGTTTATTTCAATACGTTTGATCTCAAAGTAAGGCCTTCTTCTTCTTCTTCTTCTCTTCGAAAATTTTAAAAATTTTTTGGTGGTTTGGCAATTCGCATTTTGGGGGATACCCGGTGGGCTGAGCATGTCAGTGCAGCGTAACGCACTTTTTCCCCAAACCGTTTGCTGGTTCAAGCACTTTTGTGAAAAAGGTAGAAAGAAAACCAAAAGTTTCACCTGGATGCAAAAACAAAGTGGAATTCAAAAAAGTTTTCATGACGGAAGTTCCTTGAAGCTTTGATAAAGTCAGAACTCAAAGTACTCAAGCTATTTTTGTTGTTGGTTCTATTTCAACGTTGTTTTTCAGTTGTTGAATTCATTGCAAATCCATAGCTGATTAACGATAATGAGCGACGAAGAAAAGGGCATCAAAGATGACGAAGAGCCACAATTGCCAGTGGTTGAGGGAGGGGAAGAAGGAGGAACGGCAGAAAACTACGATGATTACGATGACGACGACGACGATGATGATGAAGAAGATGATGATGACGATGATGAAGTTTCCAGATCGCACAAAAAGGCACGTCGTAACAAGTTCATTGATGATATTGCCGAAGTGAGCGAAGACGAAGAAGACGAGGATGAAGAAGAAGATGGCGCACACGCAGACTTCATCGAGGACCAAGACGAGGAGATTGGTGGTGTCGAAGGGTATAGCGGCAAGGTTGATAGTAGAGTTCATCGAAAGATTGATCGTGCCCGCGAAAAGGAAAAGAATGAAGACATGGAGGCAATTGCCAAACAATATAAGGAAAGATACGGGAAATCCTCACTGAAATACAGAGGCGATCGTGTGGTGGTGTCACAAAAATTGTTGATGCCTTCTGTGAATGATCCAAACATTTGGGCCATCAGATGTAGTCCTGGAAAAGAAGCTCAATTGGTGAGACAAATTATGAAAAAGAAATTGAGTTTGGAAATGACCAAGAATCCTCTTGAGATTTTTTCTGCTTTTCAAAGAGATAATTTCACAGGTTATATTTACATTGAGGCAAGAAAGCTTCAAGCAGTCAATCAAGCAGTCAAAGGTTTGGTTGGGGTTTACATTTCACGTGGTGGGCACTTGATTGTGCCAGTTGCTGAATATCCTGATTTATTGAGACCCACAAGATCAAGTGATGTCGAATTGGTGCCTGGGATTTATGTTAGAATCAGAAGAGGTCTTTACAAAAATGACTTGGCAATTGTTGAAGATATCAGTGAAAATGGGTTGGAAGTTTTGTGTAAACTCGTGCCACGTTTAGACTATGGTCGTTATGACGAACTTGATGAGAATGGGAAGAGAAAAAGAGCTGCTGCAGGTGCAACTAAACACAGACCACCACCAAGGTTGTTCAATGAGTCAGAGGCCAAGAAGTATGATATGAGAAACCCAGTTATGAAAGAAGGGGCCAGTGTTTTCAGATATAAAAATGAACGTTATAGGGATGGGTTCTTGTACAAGGATTTCAAGATCCAATTTTTACAAACCAATGATGCCAATCCTACTTTAAGCGAGTTGAGTCAGTTCAACGTTGGCGAAAATGGTATAGACTTGAGCACAATTGCTCAATCTTTGAAGAGTTCCAATCAGTCATCCACATCTTTCCAGCCTGGTGATAAAATTGAGGTTGTGAAAGGTGAACAAAGAGGGGTGAAAGGGTTCGTTTCTAGTGCCGAACGGAAAGATGTTGTCAGTATTAGATTGTTTTCTGATGATCCAGAACTTAACAATGCAATCATTGAGATTCCAATTTCAAATATTCGAAAAATATTCGAGAGTGGTGATCATGTGAGAGTTATTCATGGGAAGAATTTGGATCAAACCGGTTTAGTTCTCGATGTCACGAATCATCAAGTTACATTTATCTCTGATCAGACACAAAAGGATATTACAGTTTTTTCCAATTATTTGGTGAAATCCACTGATAGTACGGGTACTACTGGTGGTGGACAATACGAGTTGCATGAATTAGTTCAACTAAACTCGCAAAATTTTGGTATCATTATCAAAGCAGAAAGAGACTCTTATGGCGTGTTATGCCAAGATGGTAGAGTTGTCCATGTTAACACATCATCGATCTCACATAAGATTGTTTTGACCAGAGACCAAACAATGACCACAGATGCCAATGGGTTGGAAATCAAAGTTGGGGACACTGTCAAAGAACAGTACGGGGAGCGTCGTCAAGGGATTATTTTGCATGTTTACAAGTCCATTTTGTTTTTGAAATCCAAGACTCTTGTTGAAAACAATGGTATCTTTGTATCAAAGTCATCTGCAGTTGCCACAATTGTTTCAAAGGGCAGTCTTTCCAACATTTTCAAGACACCAGACTTGACAAAGATGAACCCAACACGTCAACTTGGCAAGCCTAAGAGCGCTGCTCCTATCAATCAGAGTGTGGGTCGTGATAAAACAATCAACCAGCGAGTCACTATCAACTCGGGTCCATACAAAACCTATCAGGGAATTGTGAAAGACGGCAATGGAGAAATGGCCAGAGTGGAACTACACACCAAAAACAAGATTTTGTCGATTGAAAAGAAGAAGTTGAGTTTTATGAAGAACAATGGTGAGTTTGAACCATATGAGAGATGGATCATGGGCGGTGGTGGCGGTGGCGGCGGTGGGAGACGTTTTGGCAATGATGGCTTTGGATCAAGAAATGGGAATGGCACCAGCTACAATAACGGTGGTAATGGTACAAGCTATGGTGGCGGTAATGGCACGAGTTATGGAGGCAACAAAAGCAGCTGGAGCAGCAACGGGTCAGGTGCCAAAAGCAGTTGGTACAGCGGAGGCGGAACAAGTTACGGAGGGGGCAACCGTACATCTTACGGGGGAGGCGCGGCAGGCGGTGGTACCACTGCTTATGGGTCTCGAACTCCTGCTGCCGCATGGTCTTCCAGAAATGAAGCCGGTTCTGGCAGTTCATGGGGAGGTGCTGCAGGTGGCGGTGCCAGTGCCTGGGGCGGGAGTGGTAACAGAACCTCGTATGGCAACTCCAGTTCATGGGGTGGGAACGGAAGTGGGAACAGAACATCATATGGTGGGAACACGTCGTATGGGGGTGCATCTGCTTGGAATCCTAACTCTGGCGGTAGTGGGTTGGATGGCGATGGGGGGAATAATGCAGGCACGCCTTGGAACGCTGCTCCTACGCCAGGCATCAGCGCGCCAACGCCTGGAGCTCCTACGCCTGGTGGAGACTGGGTAGCAGAGACGCCTGCGGCCGCACCAACGCCGGGGGGTTTCAATTATGATGACGGGTACGATGGGTACGAAAACTGATCAAAGTCTTTTATCTTTACATATAATAGGTTGCCTAAGTAGTTTTACTCTTAATTTTGATATTTTTTGAATAGTCTCGTAGTATAGTGGATTTTATTTTTAAAACTAAAGATGGAAACAACACTCTGAGTGGTTGTACTTGTTGAGAGAGTTATAAAGCGAAACAAGCTTCGCGGAATTCCGTGTGATTTGTCTCCATATTTTGCTGGGCCTTCCTGTGGCATTTTCAAGGATGGACGACAGATGTTCGAAAGGTGTCCTCGCTATATGTTGATGAAGATTGCCAAGTGCGTCGACTTGAAGTCTTGTGAGTTTGTACAGATTGCTTGGCTGATTAATCATGATCGCCTAACTGATATTGCGGACGTTGGACATGAGTTACAATGAATTAGCAGGGAACTCGTATCCAGGGACGTAGACTTCCGTGGATGTCTGATAATCTACAGCTTTTCCCTTGCAAATAACGAAACTGTAAATCATGAAGCTCTCTTGGCGAGACAGTAATTATGGTACACCACCTCTGTTCTGGCGTATCGATGCAAGAACTCAGGCAAGTATAAAAGCCTGCCAATACCACTGCTTTTGTCGTTGTTGATGAATTTGGCACAATGGATGATCTCCCAGCCTTCTTCAGGAACAGCGCCAGCATCACTGGTTCTATGGAAAATCTCAACTTCCCCTACTTCGGCATCGACGCTTTCATCAAGATCAACATAATAGTCACAGGTGTCGAGCAGCACAAGCTTGCCTTCATCAAAAAGATTCTTGTTGTTCATGCCCTTGGGCAATGCGGATATCAGCTCAATCAAGCTGTTTCTCTCTGGGAAATCGCCCGGTAAGAGACCGTTGAACCCTGATCTCACAAACGCAGCTCTCATGTTCAGGGGCAAGAAAAATGAAGATGGGTATCTGTACCACTCACGCCCAATACAGAGGTTTCCTGTTGAATTGGCAGGGATGTGGCTGTACACGTTCAATGGTGCTGAATAATCTGCAATCAACTGAACAGTCCGCAAAGTAGAAATCGTGGTCACTACTACCACCAACGCGATGTTGAAGAATTTCTTGATGTGGCTGAAAATTGCAGAAGTAGTGTTGGACGACATTTCAAATTGGGATAGCAAAACGTTGATCTGGGTCACCATTAATGCTGCCGATAAGTTGATCAATGGATAGATGGGGTACATGAATCTCTCTTCCTTGTGTGGTTGAGACCAGAAGATTGCACACCAGATAATCAATGGGGACAATAAAAACAACACAAGGCTCGATGATGGGGCCAGGGTTGCACTTGTATACTTGTCATGTTTCACCTTGATCAACTTGGTTTGGGCTTTGATAAAATACTGCCATATTGGTGAGTGCAACGCGGCAAGCAAAAAGATGACGTTGAAATTCAATATCAAGTTGAGGGGGTAGTAACTCAAGGGCTCGGTACCAAATATATTTGGACCAGATTCTTCATCAGCATGCCACACATTGTAAAAAAAAATGTTCAATGGAACAACGGCAATCTTATTGTACAATACCGAATCTACCACAACGATCACCCCTAAGATACTACCCGAAATCAAAGCACAGCCGAGCAAGAACTTGAAGGCGCCTGAAAATGAATTTCTCAAGGAAACAATCACCGCTGTAGCAATCAATGGTACAGCAAGAACGAGACTGAACACCCATCCCAACAACCCAGCCAAACTGTACCAAAAAATCCCTGTTAACGCATCACTTATCTGGCTGGTGAAGAAGTAGTCCAACATGGACCCAACAGCGTATATGTTGCACGAGAGGGCGAAACTCGAAGGGAGCAATGCAATTGTCCCATGGGTCATGCCAGTGCTGACTGCACTGAACAAGATGAACCAATACGCCAATTGGCTTGAAGTGTGCTGCTTCAACTTGTAGAACAATCTAACTTCTCCAACAAGCACCATTGTAGCCAATGCAGCCCTCACCAAGTAGAATGCAGCATACGACGGGAGAGCTGAGGAAAATTGTGACACAAGTTTGGTGAGAGGCGCAATGAGAAGGTAATAAGGAAGCAAGTAGGCCCATGATCTGATGGAGTATTCTGGCGAGTATTCCCATGTTTGCTTTCCAAAGCCTCTGACCAAAAGGTTCAACGGTTCCCAATAATTAAACACCTCATCACAGTCAGAAATGATCATACTGGTCACACTCAACACTCTCATCCCCACCAAGACCAACATGGGGAGAAAATCGCAGCGCGAGTAACGCCATTGCTTCGAATTGCTCATGATGTCAACTCCGGCCAGTATATTTGCTGATTTGCTCGATCTTTCGTTACCGTTCCTACGCATTCACCATTTTTGACGTTATAATTTTTTTTTTCTACGATTTTCACAGTTGCACAGTATAGTACAGTACACTTTGGTAATTTTCAATGAGCACCGGGGGCCAAGGGCAATGAAAGGTATGATCTGAGTGGCCGGTAAATACAGCTTTCTCGGCATTCAATGTCCTTCAACATAATGTGTTGCTGTCACGGCGGGATAAACATCACAGTTGTACACTTTGAGACGATCTCTGGCACATTTCTAGGCCCAAGGGAAATTTTGGCGACTTACCAAACCTTCACCAATGTTGCGCGTGTACAAGAGAACGCTCATATCTAAAGAGCGGATCATGAGTGAGAACCCAGCTTGATCCAGTAGTACATTGCCAAGCTAAATATAAACAGCAGCAGGAGAGTGTTTCTCTCATACCGGGAACCATACGCAATCAGTGTGCGATCTGGCATCCAGCCGTATTAGTGGAATGTCGAATGTAAAGTTCGGCAAAGGCAGGCTGGCCCAAACAAAAATCACTTTACTCTGCACAGCGTGGTTGATCACCACCACCACATGGTGCTAAATAAGCTACACTAGTATCTGGGTGATTCAGATACAAAGTGCGACGCAAACACATCCACGGCGTTGCGACTCATCGCATGAGTCTTAGCGCCTCACAGAAGAATATTCCAAAAATCCGCCCATTATTAAAAACTGCTAAGAAAAAAAAAAAAAAATTGGATAAACTCATCCATTAAGATTTCCTTCCTCGAGAACTCAAAAACATTATTATTATTTGGAATAAATACAAATCTAAATCCTTCTGTGATACATCCTGCTATAACATAGAAGCTTTCTTTTGTTCCTCTCTTCTTCATTCAAAAATACCAAGCATTAGAAAAACGTGGATCCTCGGATCTTTCATAAGCTGCCCAAGATTTCCTCGCTAATCACCTTTATTTCAAACCGCCCGCGTTCTTTGAGAACTAGCTTCATCTTCAGTTGTAGCCCAGAAAAGATTCCCTAACGAGCCTGTTCTTGATACTGACAACTAAGCACACACGCACACACATACAGATCCTTCATATATACCAAAACAGCAAGAAAATCAATACCCATTGAGCTTACCTTATTCCAGCAGAGCTGCAGGAATAGGAAAACTTTTACTTAGGATATGGCAACCTCCAGATTTGATGATGATTTTATCCCTGGCACACTCAACATATACACTGAAGATTCAGATACTGAGTCTGGCAAAGATTTCTCTGATGGGAACAACTTGAAAACTCAAAAGGGCATTATCTTGGTCCCACAACCTTCGGACTCCCCAAATGACCCGCTCAACTGGTCCTTCTTTCGAAAATACGCACATTTTGTCGTTATCATCTTCATCACCGGGTTCACCGCCGCCACTGCTAATGATGCAGGAGCAACTCAGGACTCTTTGAACGAGATTTATGGCATCTCGTATGACTCCATGAATACAGGCGCTGGTGTGTTGTTTGCCAGTATTGCAATTGCGTCATTGCTTTTAGCACCAACAACCTCGATCTGGGGCAGAAAAATCTCATACACAATCTGTATTGTGTTTGGGCTCATTGGTTCCATTTGGTTTGGGTATCTGAGAAACACAAACGACACAATCTGGAGTCAGCTTTTTGTCGGTGTGAGTGAGGCGTGCGCAGAGTCTCAGGTGCAATTGAGTATCTCCGATACTTTTTTCCATCACCAGCTTGGCTCAAGATTGACATTGTACATCTTGGCCACTTCGGTGGGCACCTATTTGGGTCCATTGATTGCGGGTTTCATCTCCGCTGATAGCAAGAACTCCTTTAGGTGGGTGGGTTGGACAGCTGCCATCATCTATGGTGTATTGTTGATTGTTCTTGTTTTTGGATTTGAAGAGACTTATTTTGATAGGGCAAGGTTTTTGGGGAACATCTCCACTAACAGTACCCCCATCATCAACGAATATGCTTCTGAAAAGAAAACCATGAAAAATGAAGACAGCATGTTCCTGACAACAACTGTCACCGACAAAGCAGTCTTTGGCGAAGACGAGGAAGAAGAAGATGCTAATGCCGAGCAGCAGCACCATCAAGAGTTTGATGCTGGTGCCAACGATCCGCCCAAGTCCTATTGGAAACGGGTCCAAATCATCACCTTTGCATCCAACGTCAAAGGTACGGGCTTCAACCAATATTTCAAGCAACTCAAAATGATTTTCCGGGTGTTTTGTTTCCCTCCAGTAATCTTGTCTGGGCTTATGTGGGGTGCTCAAGATGCATTTCTCACTTTTTATCTCACCACTGAAGATGACACTTACTACGATGCCCCATACAACTACTCAAATGCCGGAGTGGCCATCATGAACGTTCCTTGTTTGATCGGTGCAACCATTGGGTGTTACTATGCAGGCACTCTTTCCGATTGGTTTGTTCTTCAAATTGCCAAGCGCAACAATGGTGTCCTTGAAGCAGAATACCGTTTGTGGTTTGTTTTCCTTGCTGCCATTGTTTCGCCTTTGGGGCTTCTTATCTTTGGCATCGGTACTGGCAAGGGCTGGCATTGGCAAAGGACATACATTGGTCTTGGGTTCATTGGCTTTGGATGGGGTTGCGCTGGTGACATCTCCATGAGTTACCTCATGGACGCGTACCCTGAGATGGTCATTGAAGGCATGGTGGGAGTCTCCATCATCAATAACCTTATTGGGTGCATCTTTACCTTTGTTTGCTCCCCTTGGATTGCTTCCCTCGGGGTCACCAAGACCTACATCGTTTTGGCGGTCCTTGATTTCTTTATCATGATGCTTTGTTTGCCCATGCTCGTCTATGGTAAGCGGTGCAGAGCCTGGACCAAGGACATGTACTTGGAGTTTTTGAAAGTCAGAGATGAACTTTAATCCCCAAACTCTTTTACAACTTGTATCAACTATTTTCCCCCCTTCATTTGATCAAGGTGTTGCCCCCTGCCTCTCTATATGTTCTTCATTTGACTTTCTTTTGCATCTGTTCTTCAAATCTAATGTTTATTCACTTTTTGAGTTTGTGTAATATGATTGATTTCTCATTTTTCATCATGAATTTTTGAAGTTTCAATTTTTTTTTTTGCAGCATAATCCGAACTAAAGTACAATGTCATCTCATCCTGTTCCATCTTCTGTCAGCAAAGTTTAGGCAAAGAAGATGTCCCGAAATTTCTGCAGGAACTATAGCCTCAACATCTTCCTCCGGTACTCCAACTCCAAACCAAAGAACTTGAACTCGCCGTTGTCGAAAACACTCGAGAAATCACTCAACCTACTCAATCAAGATGTGCCCCAGGAAGGGAAGAGCAAAAACAGCAAGAAACGTCTTGAATGGCTACTCAATCCCGAGGCATCAAACAGGAAACAAAAGGTGCTAGTGGACGGACATTTTGGAAAGATCTTGACCGAGCTACGCACCCTCACTTCCTCTGCTCCTTCTACGACTCAATCATTCAAGAATAAAAACCCCAACATAATGTACGAATATCA
Source organism: Saccharomycopsis sp. UWO(PS) 91-127.1 (assembly GCA_002895615.1). NCBI lineage: Eukaryota > Fungi > Ascomycota > Saccharomycetes > Ascoideales > Saccharomycopsidaceae > Saccharomycopsis > Saccharomycopsis sp. UWO(PS) 91-127.1. The sequence goes on from JNNM01000003.1 coordinate 1,237,560, forward strand.
TCGATTACCCAAAAGTGAATTGGCCTCCATCATCAAACGAACAAGGTCCCAGGATGAGCTATTGAAGATATTCAATACCCTTTACGATAGCGGCAAGGTGGATCGTGCAAACTTGATCAATATCTTGATGAATCCATCGTTAGTCGATCAGATATACATCAACTCGATGCTTTGCAAGATTCTCGAGCAGGGCCACCACCAGGGCCACCACCAGGGCCACCACCAGGGCGAGTCCTGGGCCCAAGCAGACTACATCAGTTTGCAAGTAGCCCTTACCCAGAAGTTCTTCCTGCTAAGGCAAATGGATTACGTCAAACAGCTAGTTGATCTCAATTTCACAAAATCCTGGCTTCCTTTCATACTCAATCAAAATAGAATAGAGTCACCGCAGAAAGACTTGATTACACTTTCGGTGGAACGCTCTGTTTGGAGGATATTCTTCTTGTTTGTTCGAGACTACTCACTGTTACAGATGGCCTTGGGCGGTCATGATGATCTCACATCTTACTATCTCATGATGGAAGCTATTCCAAAGAGTTTTCTACACGAAGTCAAGGATGACGCTGACGCTTTGGGGTTTTTCGATTTCGTCATCCAAAAATTACGCAGCAAAGGAGATAACTACCCAAGTGGGAGTATTTTCAACAAGTTTCTTGGGCAAGAATGGATCCACTCCAAAGCACTGCTATTCACCGCACTCAAAAAGATATCAATCATTTCGAAGCTATCTATGGAAAGCATCTTAGTGGAGAAAATCAAACTCCAAAAACAGGGGAAACTTTTGTCTGAGTATGAAGGATACTTGGACATTTCGGATCTGCTTTCCTCGGCCCTCTTCTCAGCAGCTGTCGCATCGTCAGAAAATTCCCATAATAGCTTGACAATACCCAAACCCAAAAGCACAGAAGAAGTTCTCTTGATAAAGCATGAGAGGATCTTATTGAAAGAATTGCAGGGATTTATCCGCACATTGGAGACTGAGGACGGCCGTGATGTCTCTCAGTTCCAAGAACTACTTGAAAAGATGTCGTCCCTCATCAATGGGGAAGAAAAACCAAGAAGCAACGTCAACAAGGGCTGGAACTTTGCTTCATGATCGCCCTGATGATGATGAGATAATGTATTTATTATTTTCCTATTCGCACACTAAAGTTACAATGAAAAACAAAAATAATAATAATAATAATAATAATAATAAATTTCCTAGATGAGCAAAACTCTTTGTTGTGTATTGTTGATACTTTAGCGACCAACCCAAAATGATCTCCGGAAGAAACTTTGGCAGGCTACGGAAGCACAGGATCCAAGTAAGGTTCTATCGTCCGACTACAATACGCCTTGCCACGGCTCCTCCTTTGAAACCATCATCCATAACACAAGTTGAAACACCAATACACTCAAGTTTCAACACAAGCACAACAAATGAAGTTGAGAAACCAACCATCAACGAAGTGGGGATACAGTACTTATCCAGACGTTTGCTCCCGCAGATCTATCCCGCTCAAAAGGTCAAGAAGACGTCAAAGCAAGACAAGATCAAAATCAACTTATCTCAACGGTATTTGGAGACCTTTGGTTTACTTAACAAAAAAACCAAGATTAATGAGCCAATCAATTTCAATCTTCCAAAACTTCATGGGAAAACCCTAAATGAGCATTTCATCAAGTTGGCTTTGCATAACTATCACCCGTATTCGAATTTTGCCGATTTGTTATCAACTGTTGACTTGCCCCCAAGGCCCAAAGAATGGTTGTTCAAACCGGGCTGGTACCGTTATGAAGCTGATTCAAGCGGCAATTGCGTGCCGGTGAAAGTTCCATATCCATTAGAAGATATGTTGGTCTTTGATGTTGAGACAATGTACAAGGTGAGTCAGTACTCGGTGATGGCCACTTGTGCCTCGCCCGTTGCTTGGTATGGCTGGGTCTCCTCCTATTTGTCAGATCCGGGCATGAAAACCAACACGGAATTGATCCCAATGAAGACATTATCTAGCCCCAAGCTCATTGTGGGCCACAATGTGGCCTATGATAGAGCGCGGATCATGGAAGAGTACAGCTTTGATAGAACAAAGGCATTCTATATGGATACTCTTTCATTGCACGCTGCCATGACTGGTATATGCTCAAGGCAACGGCCTGTTTGGTTGAAGCATAATGATAATGCAGGAATTGAGAAAGGCTTGTCTCGAGAAGTGGATATGCTTGATGATGCTGATGAATTGTTTGTGCAACATTTGATGAACGGTGAATTTGAGATGTTGAGCAAAAATGATAAGATTTTGAAGAAATATGACAGTGACTACAAAAGTACTGATAATCCTTGGGCGTCTCGAACAAGCACAAACTCCTTGGCGGATGTTCATTACTTGCATTGTGGGACGAAATTAGAAAAGGCTGACCGAGATTTTTTCAGTTCCACCAATAAAGAACTTATTGCAGAGAACTTTCAAAGGTTAATGAATTATTGTGCGACAGATGTGCAAGCCACTCATAGAGTCTTTTGCAAAGTATATCCCGCCTTCATGGAAATGTGTCCTCATCCGGTGTCTATCAGTGCTCTTCGTCATATCAATACCGTGTTCTTGCCAACAACGTACAAAATCTGGGAAAACTACATCAAATCCGCTGAGGATTTGTACCAAAATAGCAAAGTCGATATTGAGAAATCTTTGGCAAAGATGGCTTTGGATTTGGTCAACTTGCACAAGGAGAATCCCGAAATGGTTGAAAACGATCCATGGTTTGGTCAACTCAATTGGGAAATACAACCACTTAAGTTGACTAAAAAAGGTGTTCCTTATAAAAGACAGTCTTTCCCAGGAATGCCAAAGTGGTACAAGAGTTTGTTCCCTTCTGCTAAAGCACCAATCAAGCTAACGATAAGAACTCGTATCATCCCAATCATTTTAAAGTTAAAATGGGAATCCTACCCACTTATCTGGACTGAATCGAAAGGTTGGTGTTTCAGAGTTGAATCCAATAAATTCACGGAAATTAACCAAATGATCAAGAAGAACTACGTCAAGATTGACGATTTCACGAAAGATCCAAATTTCGACACCTTGACTGATGGCTATAAGTATGTTTATTTCAAAGTTCCTCATCCATTAGGTCCATCCAATAGAACCACAACATTGACTTCCAAGGGCTTTTTGAAATATTACGAAAAGGATATCATGGTGTCTGATTACGAATTAGCGAAAAAAGTGTTGGGTTTGAATGCATCTGCAAGCTATTGGATGTCTTCAAGAGAACGGATCATGAATCAGTTTGTTGTTTATGACAGTGGGCAGCGGCAGCAGCAGCAACCTTCCCCTGCTGCGGCATCATCGGAGCGCAAGTTCAATCTCCCACTTTTGTCCAAAGGCCCGCATGACGACCCTGTTGGAATGATTATCCCTCAAATTTTGCCGATGGGGACCATTACAAGAAGAGCAGTTGAAAAAACATGGCTTACTGCTTCTAATGTGAAAAAGGGAAGAATTGGGTCTGAATTGAAAACAAAAATTCAGGCACCTGAGGGCTTCTCATTTGTGGGAGCCGATGTCGATAGTGAGGAATTATGGATTGCCAGTTTGTTAAGTGATGCGGTGTTCAAAATACATGGCGGCAGTGCTATAGGATGGATGACGCTTGAAGGTGATAAGTTGGAGAAAACGGATTTGCACTCAGCTACAGCATCCATCATGGGGATTTCGAGAAATGAAGCCAAAGTCTTCAATTACAGCCGTATTTATGGTGCAGGCTTGAAGCACACCCTGACGTTGTTGAAGCAGTTTAATCCAAATTTGACAGATGATGAGGTGATGAAAATTTGCAACAATTTGTTTGCCAGCACAAAGGGGAACACGTACAAATTGAGCTCACAGGAAAAGAAGTTTTTCAAGAGCAAAGGGGTACATTTAAGTAAAATATGGCACGGGGGATCTGAATCGGTTTTGTTCAACCAGTTGGAAAACTTGGCAGAAAACGGGTCCCCTAGGACCCCTGTTTTGAAAGCTGGGATCACTGAGGCTTTGCGCAAAGAGAACTTGAATGTTAACAGTTTTCTCCCGTCAAGAATCAACTGGGCTATACAATCATCTGGAGTGGATTATCTTCACTTGCTCATCATCTCAATGGAATACTTGATTGAGAAGTACAAGGTAAATGCTAGATTGTGCATCACTGTGCATGATGAAATCAGGTATTTGGTGAAAAACGAGGACAAGTATAAAGTTGCTTTACTATTGCAAATTGCCAATTTGTGGACAAGGGGTTTATTCTGTGAGCAAGTTGGCATTTCTGATATTCCTCAGTCCTGTGCTTTCTTTTCTCAAGTTGATATTGATTCAATTCTTCGAAAAGAAGTGGATACGCCGTGCGAAACCCCGTCGAATCAAAATATCAACATACCCGATGGAGAATCGTTGGACATCAACTCGTTGCTAAAGAAATTGGGTTCGTTGGATTGGTTGCAGGAAGGAGATGACGTTAACCTCAGCAGGTTCAAAGTTGATGACTATCTCAAGAAACTCAAGCCTGTCGAAAGTTCGAAGACCGTTTCTGGAAACAGCAGTGGTACAACTTTCAATGAGGAGCAGGAGTTGATGTTCATTAAAATGCAAATCGAAAAGGATAGAAATAAAGTGAAATCGATCATCAGGACTTTGCAAAAGTGAAGCCTTGTTTCTTTCTAGCTTTAGCGATGATGCCCTTTTGATTAGATTACTCCTAACTTTATCAATGAACAGAACATTCCATTAATCAGTTTTCTCCAGGTTTCACACGAAACGAACTAACCATTAAAAATGAATGTTGAGATTGTTGAACGGCACATTGTTGGGGCCCATTTTATGATTCAATTGATATAAATTCAGTCTACCAACTCAGTTGCATTCATCTACGCTCACGCGCAATCGCCATTCTGATTTCAGTTCAAGACCTCCTCACAACCTGTCACTTTCAACTTCATCAAAATTCTTTCTCACCTCCACGGAATAATCACCAGTAATCTTACCTAACAGTTCATTGTCACTAACTTCTGTAATTAGATATATGTAATTGTAACAATCCTCGCTCTCGGCCAGTTGGATCTTTTTTATTTTTTTTGGTGGCTTTTTTCAGATTATCAAAGTCAAGAAAAAAATTTCAATCCAACCGCTTCTCTAGAAAAGATCTGCAAACGTCTTCTTCTTCTCTTCTCTTCTCTTCTCTTCTCTTCTCTTTCTCTCCTTCTTCACTTTTCCTTCTCTTCTCTTTCCCTCTCTTCCTCTTCTGGCCGCTTCTCCAAGGCTCTTTTCGCTACCACTGACACCCTCCTCCTTGGACACTCCTTTGCTTCCCTTGTTACTTCTATTGTTCGGTGTTAAAATGGAAACCTCGTCTTCTCTTAGAAGAAGAGTCAACTCTCTTGTTGGGAACAACTCCTTCGAGGACGAAACAATCCTTTCCCTGATCGACAGCTTCCTCGAGAACTTGGAAAACAGACTCGACCGTTTTGAAAACTTTTTCTTGTCGAGTAAGGGCACCCCTTTGGTCAAGGGCTTCCAGGCCTCAAAGACCAGCAGCACCTCGACCCAACTGCACTCGACCCAAACGCCCTCGGAAGCACTGGAAACCACTACAACCACCACAAGCATCACCGTCACTGTATCCGAGGAGTCGGCTGCCAATGATGGCCCCCCGGCAAACGATATCTTTTCCGATGACTTGGAAAGATTTTACGAACTACTCAAACTCATGAAAACCGCAGTGCTACAGTCCACCTCATCCAGGATGGACACCATCAACAACTTCTTCACCGACAACTACAACATATTATTCTCATTGCCAGAGTCTTCCTCCTCCTCCAAAAAGGCTCCTAGCAATGCCAACATACAAATCCTGCAAGGCTTGGAGTACCTTGAAAACAGATTGAACCGCATGGACCAGTTGATTGGCAACTTCCAGCCAAAGTTCAACAAGGACTACATCAACTACTACAACTATGCCAACGCCGTGAAGATTGGTTCAAGTGGCGGCCTTTCCAAGAGACTCCACTACTACCAGCTTCCATTCTTGTGGCGTGAAAACCGGTTTATCATCACCAATTACAGGTTTTACACCGAGCGGAAGAAATTGTTGGCGTCCATTTTTGCGTTCCCATTCCACAATGAGTCTTTCAACATCTGGAGCCACATGGTGGGCTTTTTTTTGATGTTGTACTTGTCTTTTACCCATTTCCCAAACAGCTTGGCGTACAAGAGAAACATGCAAGCCAGCCCACTTGACAACAGCTGTATTGTGCTTTTCTTGGTTGCTGCCATGAACTGCTTGATCTCCTCCACTTTTTGGCACACCTTTGCCGGCACTGCTTTGCTCAATTTTAGAAACCGGTGCGTGTGTCTCGATTACACGGGCATCACCGCCTTGATTACCGCGTCGATCTTGACGGCCCAATACGCGTCGCTTTACTACTACCCTTACATGAAGGCCTTGTGCATGCTTGTCACCTTCAGCTTGGGCTTTGTGGGGCTTTTGTTGAACTGGTCGCCCAAATTCGACCGCCCGGAAAGCCGCCCCTTGAGAGTGTTCTTCTTTGTGTTTTTGGCGTTCACCGGGATCACTTGCTTTGTGATTCTCAGCTTCCACAAGGGTTTTGTCCACGCAGTGCGGTTTTTTGCCCCCTTGCTCCCATCGTTTGCAAGCTACTTGACGGGCACCATCTTTTATAGTTTGTTGATTCCAGAAAGATGGAGATCGGACTACATTTTGGACGCGCAATTGCCCGACACTAACCATTTATACGAAACCATCCACAACGACGCCTTGAACAACAAGAAGGAAAACAAGCTTTTTGTTTCCACGGAAGGAAACGACCCTGAAGAGCTTTTTGACTGCCATTGCAGAGACTTGTTTGACAAGAAGTTTTTCCACAGACATTTCTTGAAAGAGCCAAGAAAGAAGGAAAACTCCGGCAGCTTCTGGTCCTTGTGGTGGGTGGACTACGTTCTCAGCTCCCACTCCATCTGGCACTTGTTTGTGCTTGGCGGGATATTGGGCCATTACCGGGGGATCTTGGAGATGTTTGCAAACATTGAGGCCAACAAGCCTTGACTCACGTCTACAACTACACCCTTTTTTCATGGTATCAAGTCCTATCAAACCCAATTTTCAATTACATATGTTCTACGATATAACGATACACCGGCGTGTGCAAACCCATATTTATATGATAAACTTAGATTTACTTGGTTGTAGGATAGGTACTTCGCTTGATTCTGTAAAATGGGCCAAACACGTTCTTTTCTCATCTCTTGCTAGAAAAATTGAATGAAAAAAAAAAAAAAAAATCAGTCAAAAGGTCGAAAAGTACTGAAAGGATACCAAACCATAGTACATATCATGCCGGAAGCCGACTACTCCAGTGACGAGGATAGTGACGAGGACTTCAGCTTGGTTGTCAGGCAAAAGCCTAAGAGCAAGAACGACACGTTCGCGCAGCAGGAGGAGGATGAGGAGGAGGATAACGGATCCGAAGATGAGATAGAGTCCCCCAAGAAGAGAGCACACTCTGACGAGGAGGAGCCAGAGCTTGAAAAGAAAGAAGGCGCTTCTGACAGAGACTACACAACGGTGGAGGCTCTCACAACAGCCCCCACCCCTACGCTATCCAAGGCCCAGGTTGAGAAGATGGAGAAACAGCTCAAGAAAACAGGCGTCATCTACATATCCAAGATCCCACCCTACATGAAGCCGTCAAAGATGCGCCAGATTCTTGCGCGCTTCGGCAAGGTGGACCGGCTCTTCCTCAAGCCAGAGACCCCGACCCAGTACAAGAAGAGAATCAAGCACGGCGGGGCCCGCGTCAACAGAAAGAAGCTCTACACCGAGGGCTGGTGCGAGTTTGTGGACAAGAAGAACGCCAAGCTCTGCGTCGAGACCCTTAATGGGCAGCCAATCGGGGGCAAAAAGGGCAGCTTCTACTACGACGACATCTTGAACCTCAAGTACTTGAAGAAGTTCAAATGGCTTGACTTGACCAACCAGATGGCCAAGGAGAACGACATCAAGCAGAACAAATTGATGATGGAGATCTCTGCTGCCAACAAGTTGAACAAGGAGTTCATCAAGAACGTGGAAAAGTCCAAGATGATTGAGAACATCCAGAAGAAGAAGAAGCAGCGCACAGCGGCAGCGTCTTCAGAATGATGATGACCTTTACTTAGTTTCAGCTAACACTCAACAAACACCTTTACGAGAGACCATTTGTAATCCAAGTTTGTATATATATTTGCACGGGCTTCGATCCATCCCATCTCTGAAATTTTTCAGATTTTTTTTTTTTTTTTTTTTCTCTAACTGATACCAGAGCAGAGCTGATTATTATTACAAATCATCGTTAAACCATCTCATGTCCGAGCAAGATAGTGAATACATTGCCCCTGACGAGGTGGCAGAAGTTGTCCCAGAAGACGGGGACCCAAGTGAGGAGCCGGTCGATGATGAACTCGAAGAAGAAGACCATATTATGGATGAGGACGACGACGACACTGTCGAGATCGACTTGACAAACAACTCATGGACCTACTTTGACCAACACAAGGACTCGGTTTTCATGATCGCCAAGCACCCGACGTTGCCTGTGGTGGTCACCGGCGGCGGCGACAACTTGGGGCTTGTTTGGACAACCCATCTCCAGCCCCCCAAGCTAATAAGCACCATCACCGCCCACACGGAATCGTTGATCAGTGGCGGGTTCACCCCCGACGGCAAGTACCTCATCACCGGCGACATGAACGGGAAAATCGTCATCACCGAGTCTGCAAAGAAAGGGCAGGTGTGGAAGTTCATGCAGGAGATTGAAAGCGTGGAGGAAGTGACATGGATCGCCATCCACCCAGACCCGGTGTCGATTTCCGGAAACGACAAGACCAACTTCTTTGCCTTTGGCGCCACCGACGGCTCGGTATGGTGCTACCAAATAGACGACGACAGCAGCGACGCCGGCCCTGGCGAACGCGCCACCCAGTTGATGTCCGGGTTCTCGCACTCCACAGAGTGTACCCAGGGCGAGTTTGTCAACTACGTGAACAACTCCACCACCCAAGAGCTCACGTTGCTCACGTGCTCCGAGGACTCCAGTGTGATCCAGTGGAACTGCTTCACCTCGGAGCAGATCTACAAGCTCCCGGCCACGGGCTGTCCCCAATTCAAGGGCGAAACCCCGCCCTGGGTGTCCATCTCCGTGGATGAGAAAATGGACGTTGCCGCCTTGGGCTCCAGAGACGGTTCGGTTTTGATCTTCAACACCCGCACGGGCAACTGCGTCGAGTTCTTCAAAGCCCTTGAGTTGAAGCCCGATCAGGACATCTTCGACGCCAGCATCGAGGCCTTGTGCTGGTGCCACAAGCTCTCCATCCTCACCATCGGCTTGGTCTCGGGCGACTTGTTCTTCTTTGACTCCAAAACTTGGAGACTTAGAAGATCCTTGAAGTTGGACGACGCCATCACCAAGATTGAATTCGTCAAAGACGAGGGCTACGAACACATCCTCGTGGTGTCCTGCATGAATGGCAAAATCTACAAGTTGGACTGCAGAGAGGGCAAGGAGTTGTTTGTGGGCCATGGCCACAATATGGGGGTGCTTGATTTCGTCATCCAGGATCATGGCAACAAGTTGATCACCGCTGGTGACGAGGGTGTTTCCTTGATATTTAATTCTGTGTAAAGAGAAGTAAGCAAGTCAATTTTCTCAGGAGTTTGTTGTAGTATCTTCAAAGCAAACCTTGCACGAATCTTTCAGAGCGAAGCGATAAAAGATGAGCGCTCCTTATAACTCTAAGCTTTATAACTCCAAGCCATGGCAAGCCAAGAAACTCTCTGTCAAAAATAAAAAATAAATGCGTAGACCGGGAATCGAACCCGGGGCCCAACGATGGCAACGTTGGATTTTACCACTAAACCATCCACGCTTTTGTATAAACTTCGTGTTTTCTTCACATCTAATATATTTTATAAATAAATGTCACGTGCAAATCATGTGACCTTATATATTTTTGGTTATATCTTTCCCTCCAGGCATCGTACGGATTCCAAAGTGAGTTTTTTCGCAATATCTTCTGTCAGAGCTCTATTCAGTTGATCAATCAGTATTTTAGGGGCACTATTGGACCTCATATCTCGCTCTAGATCCGTCAAAGAGTGTGTATTGGAGTGGTAGTATTTATTTGACACATCATTGATTATTATCGTTCCCCCGAAAGAATGAATTACAAGGCAGCTATTAGCTATTACGCGGAGCCACCACTTTGAAGCGTTCAACTATTAGTTGAAGAGAAAAGCTCTTTTGAGCATCACCAGAATTTGTTCTGAAAATGTGTTCGAATCCTGTTATGGATCTTTTTTTTATTCTTTTTTATTAGTGTAATATGTAGTATATGTAATGCGCTTTATTTCTCCTTGAAGAAACTAAACTCTGTAAAATCGGTCTCCATGTTGCCAGCCTCGTAGTTGAGCTCGAGGGGAGATAGCTCTGATAAGGGGTTCTTAACTTTGTGGACGTCCTCGTCACCGGGGTGATGGAAAATGCCCAAGGATGTAGGCAAGTCAATTACTTTGCGGTAGTCGTCCTTGATAATGGCAGAAGCGCCAGAAGAAGCGTTGTCAATGTCAATGTCCATGAGGGCAGCGTCCACTGCAAGAGTGCCCGTGAGTTGTTGCTGTTGTTGTTGTTGTTGCTTTTGTTGCTCATCTTCCGAGAAAAACTCGGTGTTTGTGGTGGCGTTGCTGTTCAATGTGCTGTGTTTTGATAGCATCAAGCTCGAGGACTGCGACATGAGGGAGTAGGCGTCCGTGTTGTTGGCGCTTCTTTTTTGTGCCAATGAGGAGGAGAAGGATGGAACAGAGAAGATGGCAGCAGTGGGGTTTGAAGCCGAAGTGGTGCTGCTGTCTTGCAAGGCTAAAACGTCGTCGGTGTCGTCGTTTGGAATCGCGTCAACATTGATCATGGCCATCATGTCGTCGTCGTCGTCATCGTCGTCGTTCATGTGTTTTGGCGTCTCTGGGTAATTCATCAATTGATGGTGATGAACCATCAAATCGTCAAAGAAATTAGACACGTTTCTGCTTCCCTTGGCAATAGCAGCAGCAGTAGCACCAGCAGCAGCAGAAGAAGAACCAGTTTGGCTGGGAGGATCTATTATTGATGCAGTGTTGGCAGAGGTCAAACTTTGCGAGAGGGACGCGCCGCCGTTATTTTTAAAAATGTTCAGATTGGAAAGAGGGTGATTATTATGGTGATTGTGTTGGTGGTAATGATGATGATATTTTAGGTTATTGTGATGATGAGGGTAATGATGATGGAGGACGTGTGGATGGCTTGAAAGTCTCAATAGTTTGTAATCATGGTCGGAATTCTCATCATCATCTTCATTGTCTTCATCGTCATCATTGTCGTTTTCGAGAATCAAGTTTGTGATGCTGTTGCAGCGACTAATGTGTTTCAAAGAGTCTTCTATTTCTAATGTTTCATGGGTTCTCTTTCTTGAAATCGGCTCGAGTTGCTCTTCCACATGGTTAGACGACACGGGGCTTGAGGACTGTTGTTTCCCATGTTCAGATGCGGCAACAGATGCCTGAGGAAGTGGCGAGTTGGAAGAAGGGGTGCAGGCCGAAGACTCAGAAGATAAATTTAGCGAGCTTGACTTTGTCATTTGTACATCGTACAAACCTTGTGTTGTTTTGCGGTCAATTGACGATGAAGAGGCCGAGGCTGAGACGGGGGTTGGAGGGGTGGTGGTGCTATCGGAGGAGACAATCTGTTCTCGCAACAATTTCAAATCGTTGACTAGTTTTGATAATTCACTTTTCAAAAGGGAATTTTCTCGAGTGGCTTTTCGAAGCTCGTCCTCAATCAGAGACAGGACAACGCCAGGGGCAGGTTGAGAGGAATTCACCGAGTCGTTAATGTTATCCACAATGTTTTTGGAAATGACGGGGTGCTGCTTGATGCCGCTTTGACTAACGTGATTGTTCGTATCATTGTTATTGACACGAGAAGCAGGTGGTTGTAGTGGTTGTGGTGGTGGAGCAGGCGTCAGCTTTGTTTTTTTCAGCTTTGCCTTTGATTTCTTGGCATCCGAGACTTTTGCAGTGGGCTTTCTCCCGGGTTTTGGGCGTGGAGGTAGGACCCAGTTCTTTGAAGTTTTGATACAAAATGAATCATTTGATTTTTTGTGGGCTTTGTTGGAGGAGCTCGGGGCGGAACTCGATGCGGAACTTGACGCGGAATTCGATGCGGAAATGGAGAGCTTTGAGTTTTGTAGTCGACTGATTACTGTAGAAGAAGAGAGGTTAGTACTGAGTAGGATGGGAACAATTGAGAGGAACACATACTATGACTATCGGATTGCATTGTTTGTGAGGGTGATGATATATCGTGGAACGATTGGAATATTTTGAATTTTTTTTTCTTTCTTTCTAACTGAAATCTGGAGCAATCCAGGGGAAATAAGACACTACTGAGAAGAAGCTTCGCGAAAGATTGAATTGGCCATGCAAAACTGGGGGGAGAGACCTGCCACAGAGAAGAGGAAGTAATGGATAAAGACAAGCGCCTGGCGATGAAGAAAGAATCGAAAAGAAGATAAAAGAGCAATGTCTATAGGCATTTATCACTACAGACTTGGGACAATTCTATTTTTTCTTCAGCATGGAAGCGTTCTTGGAGCAACAATTGCACATATGGTGGAGCAGCCAGGGTAACGCGTGGGATCTGCCCAGCATGCAGAGAGCCCTAGAAGGAGAGCAGGAGAGCCAGGCAACAGCCGGCCTCTCCTTCCAAGCCCTAAGAGGCTGCTGAAGAGGCAGGTGCCTCCATGTTGTATGGCTACAACAAGGAGACGCCCTTCTCAGCGACAGGCTGGAGCAACGCTTCCGACAACTGCAGCTCTCTCACTATTTTCGCCTTTGCGTAGCGCTGCTTGTAGTCGTCAATCCAGCCAGCCACTCTTTCGCAGTCTTGTCTGGTGGGGTTTTCAATCTTGGGAGGGGCATTTCTCCACCCTTCGTCCTCCTCATCCTCCTCGTCGAACTTGTCCGTTGGATCTTTTTCGCCCCAGAGAGCGCGAAAGAGTGGAATCAATGGAGGGAGATCTTTGAGTGCAATCAAGAGAGACAAATACGCAATGAGCTTCTTTTGGTCCATGTCTCTCGCCCATTCATACTGAGCGCGCTTGTCCTTTCTTGTCAATTCATCTCCCAGTGGGACCAAGTACGGTTTCTTTGCGTGCGCCATAATGTAACAGTAACAAATTAATGGAACGAGGTCAGTGATTTGCAGTTGGAAAGGAAGAACGATTGTCTGACTGATGAGGATTTTGCCACCCGCTACAAATATTATTTTTATTTGGCTTCCTCAAAAGAGAACAAGAAACAAGGAAACAGGAAACAAGAGAGAAATATAAAATTGCCCATCCTTTCGCTCTTCGACTTCTTCCTCAACAATCTCTCATCTTCATAGAGCGCTTGAGTGCTGAAGGTGCGGAACTTCGTTCAAGCGTATTCAGAGCTTCCTCTTCCTGCTCTGCTTCCCTGTTTTCCAGTTTTCTAGTTTTCCAGCTTTCCAGCTTTCCAGCTTTCCAGCTTTCCAGGGTGGAAGAAACAAAGAAAGCCAGAGATTCCCATGATTTCAATCAGAAACCGCTGAATGTAACTCCATAGTCGCACACTACATACTGAAACAGCCGTCGTATTCCAATCCGCTGCTGCTCAGTGGTTGGCCAGTGTATATCTCCCAGTCATCGAGCAATAAATACACTGCTCCTAGAGATCATCAACAACTTCTTCCCTACATCATTTTTTTTCCCCTTCTTTCCTGGAAAAAAACAACTAACAAACAAAAAAACAAAACCGATTCTTAGAATTTGAATCAACATGACGAGTATCAAAAGTGAATAAATGACTATCCCACTGCAATTCATCTGACAGACCCCCTTCAAATCCCACCATGGCATTCCCTCAAGATGTCAACTTCATAATAAACAAGCTTCGAGCAAGCTACATTCAAAACGGGGAAAATAATGACCTCACCAAGCGTGTCATGAGACCTTACTACAGCAATCTCAGCTACTACAACCATTACAACCAGTCTCCTTCCTCCAACCTCAACGGCCAAATCGAACTAACAAACAATAACAAGAACAGCTCCGGCATAATCAAAATACACAAAGCATACGTCGAGTCCCTACAGGCTTCTGCAGAATCTCCCCCCATTCAATCCAATTTTTACGGCAACAAAAAATTCAATACCGCCAACTACTATGGGGTTGACAACAACAACAACAACAACAACAACGACGACGACGACGATAATGATAACGGACAAGCTCATGCCGACGATGACAGTGATGACAGCGAGTTCGAAAACAATCCGGTAATGCGCAAAAGAAGATTGGGCGGCGCCAACGTCGATGATAATCCAGAGGAGGAGGATGATGAAAGCTCCAGCAGTGATGGTGAATATGATGAAGACTCAGATGATGACGATGATTCAGAAGCCGACGTAAGGACCAGCAGAAGTCGTGCACACAGTCGGCGATCATCATTGATATCATTATCGCCCAATAGCAGCAGCAGTGATTTAAAGTCACTAAGGTCTTCATCGGACCTGATACCGTTTCAAGGAAGAGCAAGAAAAAGCAGTTCTGACAGAAGACCTTCTCTTCACAGCACCATCAGAGAGGAGAATGAAGAAGGAAACGACAGCTCTGGTACTGGTGCTGGTGCTGCTAGCGACAGCGGCTCATTAATTGGAACACTACCTTCCATGAAGGCCTCTACAAAGTTTCAAAACTTGAAGAAAAGCTCATACAGAACTTCTATCGGGAAATTCTTCACAAAGGCCACGAATAACAACGACGATTACAACAGCAACACCAACGGGTTTAGCCGCGGTAGTGCCGATGACAGCGATGACAGTTCGGATGAATCGGATTCGATGTTGTCTCCACAAGATGTTGGCAGTTTGATCACTAACAATGATGGCGGTGACCGTAACATTTCATCAGATGAGATTTCCATTAAAAAACATCACATGAAACACCATAGTAGTAAACACCATCATCAAAACGATCACTACAATGGGGGTTCATCGCTTTTGCCAGATGGCATTCATATCAACAAACGAGGCAAGGGTAAGAATTCACGGAAAAGCAGTAGTGAGAGATCTCGGAAAACTTCCAGTCGCAAAGGGAGCACTTTCCGGAGAAACGAACTTATTGTCGATGACAAAGATGAAAGCATGGTGCGAAACGATGACGACGATTTGATCAACATTGATCATGATGATAACGACGATAATAACTACGACACAAGCTACGAATCAAACTCTTCAATCTCTAACGATGACCCTTTGATTGACGGCTCATTCACAGATGACGACGATGGGGCGGACAGTATGCTGGATGTGGCATTTTTGAGAGCAGCAGCAGCTTTGAATGGAGCCAACATTAACAAAAGTGGTAGTGGTGGTGGTGGTGGTGATGGCGGTGGCAGCGGAGGAATCACTAATAGCTCAGGTGCAATCAATAACAAAATCTTCAACAGAAGCATTGATGATGATCTGTTCATCATATCCCCAAAAATTTCCGAGGGCGAAGAAGCTACATCTTTGGCAGCATTGTCAGAATCAGAAATGAGGAAAAGTCTGCTGTTTTTGATCAAAAAACCCGAATCTCTTGGCAAAGAACACAGAAGCAATAGTGAAAATCAAGACAGCAGGAAAAGCATCCAAAAGTTTATAAAGAACAATCAACCACAACATCACCCTCATCATATTCACAATCGCCACCATCATAATCATCACCACAATAATAAAAACCATAACAAGGGCAAGAGCGTCCCCAATACCGCCTCAGGAGGTGGTTCCAGATTCAAAAGTCTGGATCACCACAACCATCAAGGAAACAACAACAATAATACTGGTTTGGATTTCCGTAAACAGGAAATCGCCCCAGCACTTGAGGCAAAAACATCCAAATTATCATCTTTATTCAATAAAGGTGCATCTGAAACGTTTGGGGCCAATCTTGAAAAGTACAAAAACTTTAGCATGGAAACGGGGAACAAAAGAAACTCATATTCTGTTGTTGTATATATTCCTTCGATTGCCAAATACGGTATGGATGGCAAACCCATGACAATAAAAGTGAAGAAAGGCATCAAAGTGGTGGAATTCATTGGGCTCATTTTGTGGAATCTTTGTGAGTTGGAAAATTTCAAAGACAAAAAGGACAATCCAGACATTCAAAAATTCGCCAATTTGAACAGATGGAAACTTCAGTTATCTGAGGACGGTGAGGTTGAAGAAGGATTCGGTATTTGGGATAGAACCAAGAATATCGATTTGTACCAACCTGATGAGGTTTCCCTCATTGAGGTTAGTGATTCAGATGAATTGATTAACGACACCATCACTCCGTCTTCGTACAAGCAAGAAACAATGGCTTCTACCAGTAGGGATATGATTCCTCAAGACCAGATGGAAGTACAATTACAGCCTCAAAAACAACAACAACAACGGCAACGGCAACAATCTCACGAAGATGACCACATGTCTGGAACGTTGACCCTCAATCCGACTCTTCCGTTCTCTTTGAACTCAGCTGGCGGTCCTCCAACCTTCCAAGGTAGCGACAAGCTAGCCCTGGTTATATCGAACGAAGAGGACATGTCTCTCAAGGTTTACATGTATCCCGAGTCTCACCGGTTTGATAGGATTTCCTCGTTGAAGTTGGATGACTCAATACAAACCATTATTGAGAAGTATTGTCGCGTTAAAAACCTTGATCCATCAACGCATGTGCTTCAGATCTTGAACGAAAATTACCTACTAGACAAGAATTCACCAATTTCAACATTGCTAACCCGCAAGGACTCGGGAATCCTCAACGAGCCGTTCTACCCAGTGCAAATCTTGCCACTTCATGTTGCTAAGATTTTGAAGAGAACCACCAAGACCAATGATGAATTTATTGCCAACAACACTGAAGACAAGCCAATAGGAAGACACGGCACCATCACGTCCACCACGTTGGGCAACATATTCCAGCCCCAAAAGATTCTTTCTTCCAACACGGTTTCGTCTTCTGCTTTCTCCCCACACGCAGGAACCGACAAGAAATCCTCTGGGGGATTAATATCTTCTTCTTTCAGTCGTCTCAAGCCATCGAGTCATCATCATCACAACAACAACAACAATAACAACAATCATAATGATAATAATAGCTCTAGCAAGAAGAATCGCTTGGGCGGTGGACGGAATCGCGGGGTTTCCGACGACGGGGTTAAGAAGTATACTGTCTGGAGACGTCAAATGAATCTCGTGGGCAAGAGACATGAAAAACAATTGTTGATTGATGGCGAGTACATTTACATTCTTCCACCGGAGTCGATATCCTTCGGATCAGGGCAAGACTTGTCGACTTCGAATCCGGGGGCCAATAACAACATGGGTGGTGGAGGAGCACCCGTGGGGAGCCTTGTTACTAGCACCCGGGTGTCGGGACCTTCTTCGATCATTGCCCAGTACGCAAACAATACGGCAGGATCTGGCGCCAGCGCGGGCAAGACAAAGTCATTCCATATTTCGCAAGTTGTCAAGATCAAGCAGTCACGAAGATACCCTATAAATTTCAAGATCACCATCAAAAAGAAAAAAAAGAAGATGAACGATTATGACGATTACAAAAGATACTACTTTGAGGCACCGTCAGCAGAAATCGCGGCAACGATTGTGAGCGAGATGTCGGCCCTCAGGGAGGACTACAAGATGCATTGAGAAAAACTGTACATTATCATTATCATAACGAGTTCCATTGTAGACAGTAGTGAAGATAACCAATTGACGCGAGGAATATATGCTCTCGCTCAAGCTTGAATTACAATAGCAGTCATTCTCGCTTCGCTCGAACATCAGGCACAGGTGGACAACATCTGTGAAATCACACTCAACAACTGAGGGTTCTCGCACGCGGCGCTGGTTCTCTCCTTGTCGTTCAACTGCTTATTCACCTGGTGCTCGCTCTGATGGCTCCCATCTTTCAACAACACCAAGATTCTGAACCGGGGCGGCAAGCTCCGCTCGAGCCGCACTCTGATGCCCAACCCGATCAACGTCGCCAAGGAGCAGTGGTTGATTGTGGGGGTGATCTTGACCTCGACCTCGGTGATGAGCTCGTTCACGGGCGTGACCTTGATATCCTCGAGATTCACAACCCCCAACGAAGCCAACGACAACGGATGCTCTGGATCGGAAATCGTCGCAATCAACTCGTATACCTCCAAAGCATCAATCTCCTCTTCCTCTTCCGTCTCCAGCTCGCTTTTGCCACTCACGGAGCTCACGTCCTCCAAGCTGCTGCTGGCGTCCAAGGATAGCTTGTAGAGGTCGAAGTTGATGGGGCGGATGGAGAACTCATCATCCCGGGACTTGCCCCGCGATGGGACAAGACTGGTGTCGTAAACGGTTGGATTGGCGTTGATGATTCCGCTCATTTTTGGTTGTTATGCCTTGAGTTTGAACCTCATCGCGGATTTTCAAGTTTTGTTAATTTTTTTTTTTTTTTTTTCACTCTGAATTGTTCAGACATCATCATCAAGAGACAAAGTATCAAGACAAAAAGCATGGAGTCTCAGAATGAACAGGAGAACCTTCTGGTTTCTATATCTGAAGGCACCGTAGATGTGCAAGTGCCTTCTCAGGAAGTGAGACAAGCCGAGGAAGAGCCGCCAATGCAGTCTCAAGAGGAAACATCTAAAGGTGGGGACCGCGATGGGGGCGGCGATGGGGACCTGGAAATGACCAGCACAGACAAGACTAGATCTGAGACCGTTTTGCAAGCTGCTGAAGACTACACAGAGCCACAGGAAGTACAAAATGGCCAAGAAGTAAGTGAGGAGTCAAAGCCAGATCAAGGTAAGCCAGTAGATCAAGTCCAGGCAGACGAAATTGGCGAAGTATCAACTGATGAAATAGTCTCAACTGATGAAAAAGTCTCAACTGATAACACTGATAATAGAAAGAAAGAAGTGCTCAATGCTTTGAGTCAGCTTGCAAATCTTCAAGACGGGTCAAACAGCATCCAAGCGGAGGATGCAACCTCTAGCGATTCAGACGACTCCGATGATGGCTCACTGAGCTCTGATGAAGACGAAAATGACAGTGGAAGTGAAAGTGAAAGCGAAGAGGTTGAGGTGGTGTTGGGGGAAGAAGAAGATGACGATGATGGTGAAGACGGACCCATCAGGTCGAAAAACGAACTACAGGAAGAAAACCCGGTCGAATTGCCTGAGGACTACTCTATTCCCGAAACCAAAACCATTGATTTGATTGGGGAGGTGTTCACCTTCAGTGAGAACAACTTGATCATCAAAAGTGTCAAGTCTGCCGAGTTCAAAGTCATCAAAGAAAACACCGTTTTATGCTCGAAAAACCGCAAACCGCTCGGACTTATCTTCGAGGTGTTTGGCCCACTCAAAGCCCCATTCTACAGAATCAAGTTCATTAACAATCAGAAGTTCTCAGAAATAGCCAAGGGCGATGAGGTATACTATGTTGTGAATGACTCCGGCGACGCTTCTTTGCAGTTTGAATTCACGGAAAAGATTCGAAAAATCAAAGGGTGCGATGCTAGTAACGGGAACGATGAAGAAGTTGGAAACGAGGAATTGGAGTTCAGCGACGACGAAGAGGAATCGAGATTCAAGAAGGCCAAGAAAAACAAAAGAAAGAAGAACCAGCATCAGGACTCATCGGACAAAAAGAGACCTAACAGTGGCGAGAAAGTTGTCAGACCTTACTCTGCTCTGTTCGTGACTAACAACAATTTCGACCGTGGCAAAAAGAGCATGGAAGCATTCAAAACACAAGGCAGCAACAGAGCGAATTACAGTGGTAATGGTAACAACGGGCCAAACCATGCCCGCAGCTCATATAGTAATGGAAGTGGGAATATGCCAGGCCAGCAAAGTTTTTCCAATCATCCTCAAAGTTACCAGCAGCTTCCTCAGAATCCATATAACAACTACCAGCAGCCGCCAAACATGTACCAGCAACAACCTCCCGCCAGTAATTACCAGCCGCTTTATCCAGCCCAGGCGTCAACATACCACCAGCCAACCCAGGGAGTGTATCAGCCTTACAACAACAACGTTCCGATGCAACCACAGATGCCAAACTACAATCCTCAGGCGCAGTATCAGCAGAACTACAATCCTTACCCACCTCAGGCCACTGACACCGCAACGAGGGCAGAATTGATCGGCGAATTGGCCCGTAGGAACCCCGAGCAAATCAACAGCATGCTCCACATGTTGATGCAAATGAACAAACAAAATGGCCAGAACCAAAACCAGAATGGCAATCAGTAGCATAGAAGATATTTGTAGTTTTCAGAATTACACTCAATGTTTTTTTTAGAAAAATTTGTAAACAAATGAAGAGGAAGCGATAACACCCGGAAAGTCCATCTTGAGATTTTGAAGATGGCGAGACAGTGATGGCTCCACGACACCAGAAAAGACTGCATTCTGCAAAGTCTTACTCAAACGCTTCGGCGCTGTGGCAGGCAAAAAAGAAGCTCAAAAGCAGCTCGCTTGTGTTTTCCAGAAGCTCATCGCAAAAGGGAGAAGAAGAAGAAGAAGAAGAAGAAGTGGAAGATGTGAGAAGCCCAAACTCGTCGAGAAGCAGCCTGAGGAGCAAGTCTATCAAGCGCACTGGCTCGTTAAATTTGGCGCAGTTGAGCAGCATGATTAGCAACGGAAGGAGCATAGAAGTTGAGGACGCTTCCACAAATGGCCCCATCAGAACCGCCCAAGATATTCAAGACATGGGCTGCAATTTGGCTCAGGACTGGTCGGTGCTCTTCGAGCCACAAAGGACATCAGAGGTGTCTGTTCACTCGAGGAAAGTTGCGGAAGTTCGGGAGACGCTCCAGGAAATGCTTCATGGCTCGTCCGATCTTCGAATGTTGATCATTAGTGGGCCTGCTGGTTCAGGTAAAAGCACACTCGTCAAACACTTGGCCAACGAGCTTCTTCTGGGAAAGACGGCCACCCCTGTGATTGAGTGGTCGAACCCGATGTCCTTGAGCGGGACCTCGCATGTCAATGCGTTCAGCGACTTTCTCAAACAGGCGTCGTACAGAAAAGACTCCAACTTATCGGTTATATTGGTGGAGGAAATGCCCTTTATATTCCACGAGGCTACAAGAGATGATTTTCAAAACGCAATATACAGCTGGTTGCACTACGCCACAGAGTCGAAGCATCGGTTGCCTCCGTTGGTGTTTGTTGTTACTGAGCAGAAATTCGAGTCCGAAGGCTTCCACAGCTATGGGGATATTGAGAAGGAGTACACAATCAACTCGATCTTCGGATACAAGATATTGAACAAGGCAGATTTGTCAAAGATTCACAAGATCAAGTTCAATGCCGTCAACGCCTCGTTGATGAAAAAAACTTTGCAGAACATTGTAAAGGGCACGGGGGTGCCGAGTCGAGCCCTCAATAAGAAATACTTTGCAAGAATCCCCTTGCAAGAGATATCAAACGCAGTTGAGAAGTTGAGCCTGCTTGGCGATATCAGATCAGCAATCTTGTCGTTGCAGTTCTGGGCCCAGCAGTATCAGACCAACGGCTCTAGTGCGTTGACATTTGGCAAAGAGTCTACAGTGGAATTGTTCCAGGTAATGGGCAGAATCATCTTTGGGTCTCAGAGCATTGAGTTTGTGGACTTATTGAGGAAAGTAGAAACACCCTTTACAAAACAAGTTGCAAAGTTTAATATGCCCCAATATGAAGATTTCAATCTCAAGATCGCATTCAATCATCAGGTGGCCAACTTGATAACCACGAAAAACCTTCACTTGGTGTCGGACTTGTCCTTTGTGTTGGACTTTGTCATGGAGAACTATTCTCTTGCGTTGCTAACCCAAGCGAAGACCGACAGCACCAGCTTGGATAGGGGCTTGAAGATGATTGAGAATCTTTCCATGATCGACTCTATGCTCTGTTGGGTGCCGTCAATTGGAGAGGCCGAGAAGAACTTTTTTGAGCTAGTGGTCAGATCTGCACGGGTCCACTTGACCCCGCTGGCGCTAAGTCATGAGTACAACAATTTTCAGTATCTTGAATATGACGCCACGTCTTCCAACCGACAGCCGATGATGCCCGATCAAAACACGACGTACAAGCGCCACAGGCTTGCGTTCCCCTCTCATTACAAGTCCTTGAGAAAGCAGAGGAAAATCCGCCAGGAGATTGACTACCACCGGTTGGTGTTGAGCTCCAGGATGGGGTACTTGGTGAACTCAAGGGACGTGAACTTGCTGTATGGTTACTACGAGCCCGTGATAACCAACAACAAACTTTTCAGATACAAGGCGATGATGGCATACAGCGGAGGAGGAGGTGAAGACAAGCTAGAAAGGTTGAGGCTCTTTAACAAGCTGAAAAATTTGTTGACCAAGAGAGTGGGTGGTGCAATACAGGGTAGCTCCACGGGATTCACCCCGGTGCCAGTGAAGAATGATGAAGCAGGGGCTTTGGAGTTGGCAGCGAGTTTTCTGGAGGAGGAGCGCGGGGGTGATTCCATTGAGAGCTATTACAGAAACTATGAAAATTTGAATAGAAAGATGAGAATGAGGCTGGAGAGTGAGGAGAGTGAAGAGGACGAGGAGGAGGACGGGCTGGAATTTGAGGAGGACCCTATTTTGTACTCTGATTTGGACAGCGAGTTGTCGAGTGATTCTCAATTGGACAACTTCGCACCTTGTTCAGACGACGAAGGGGAGATGTCGAGTGATTCGGATTTGGATAATTTTTTGAAATGAGACGGGGGGAGGGGAAAAGGAAAGAGTACACTTGTATTTAATTACAGAAAAAGATAAGATAATGATATTGGTAAAGACTATTGCATTGGAGGCCCCTCTTTCAAGGACGACTTCCCAGCTTTCAACAATTCGTCACACAACAACAAGTTACTGGCAATGCCGACGGCACCGGTAATGGCGTTTCTCAAGACTCTGAAGGAGTCCCAAATGCCCTCGACTTCTGGGTCAAAGGGCTCACCAGAGCTCAAGTCGATGCCGACCACCAGCAGGCCTGCTTCTGCAAGCTCGTCCTGGCAGCTGGAAATCACGTCCAAGGCGTCGAACCCGGCATTTGTAGCCAATGTCTTTGGAACAACAAGCAAGGCCTCGGCAAACGCCTGCACGCCTGTTTTGGTCTTGCCCTTTGTCAACTTGGGCAAGTTCTGGAGAAGCTGCTGGTTGGCGTACAAGAAGAACGCGCCTGCGCCTGGAACCAAGGACTCGTCCTTGATGGCGTTGGCCACTGCCCTAAGGCCGTCTCTGACCGCATCCTGGGTTTGCTTCAACACGTGCTGGGTGGCGCCCTTGATCAAGATGCTCACCGAGGTAGGGTCCTTGGTGTCGGTGACGTAGGTGAATTTCTCCTCGCCAATGGTTTGCTCGTACACTTTGCCCGCATACCCCAAGACTTTTGGCGAAAGATCGTCGACGGAGTTCTGGGCCTCGCCGCCGGTGACCAACTGGAGTCGTTCCATGTTGCGTCTTTTGGCTCTTCGCAAGGCAAGAATGTTGTGCTTGGCCAACACGTCAAGCGACATTGGATCAATGCCCTTCTGGTTGATGATGACAAACCCTTTGTCGGAGCCCATCCCACAAACCTCGTTTTTCAAATCAACAATCTTTTTTAATTTCTCGTCCACAAATTTCCGCTCGCTTTCAACCAACTTGGCTCTTTGGTCGGCACTCGAGTAGTAGAAGCCGGAGTTCACCTCGGTTTTCTCGTACTCCAAGCTGACATTCAAGATCAAAACAAAGGCGTTGTTCACAACCTTGGGCATGTCGGGGTGTCTAGCCCCATGGTCCAACACAAGCCCTCTGATAAACTGGGTGTTGTAGGCCGTCTCGTGCTGCTGGGTCATGATCTCGATCATGTGCAAGTCGATCTTCTTGTTGTCGCCCTCCTTGGTGCCGCACACAGACAACACCGCGTCCGTGACAATGGGCGTCAACACCTCAGTCAACTTGGCATTCACTTTGGTCGATAACGAGGATCTCGCCACCTGCAACAACGTTTCGCGGTCGCTCACAAGCTCCGCGGCGCTTCTGCGTCTTTGAAACTGGTCCAAGCTCTGCAACGTTGCCTTTCTGGCAATCTCAAACCCATCGGTGATGATCCGCGGGTGCACCCCCTCGCTGATGAACCGCTCTGCTTGCTTCAACATCTCCCCAACCAACAACACCACCGTGGTGGTGCCGTCCCCGGTGATCTCGTCCTGGGCGGTGGCGGCCCGCGCAATCATAACCGCCGTAGGGTGCTGAATCTGCATCTCCGACAAGAGCACCTTGCCATCCTTGGTCAACTTGATGTTGCCCGACCCGTCCACCAACATCTTCAAGGTGCCCTTGGGACCCAAGTTGGATCCCAACACGCTCTGGAGACCCTGTGCGGCGGCAGAGTTTACCTGCAACGCCTGTGTTCTTCTGATCGACTCGGCCTTTGGATTGAGTAACTGGATTGAGGACATTGTATGCGTAACTAGTAACTAGATAGATGCGTTCAGTACATTGTTTTTCCACGATGGCTGATATTTTTTTTTTTTGATTTTGGAATTGAACACAAATTGCTGCCGGGTAGCCCTCGCTGCTCAAATTTGGACATCAACAAAAGTCAAACAAATGTAATTTGTGGCACGGCAATGCGGT
>JNNM01000003.1:1272347-1284075 GCA_002895615.1 Saccharomycopsis sp. UWO(PS) 91-127.1
CTGTGTCTTTGCAAAAGAACCGAATAGAAAAGCTTCCCAGTTCAATGAAAAAATTGACGCTGTTGAGGTTCATTTCTTTGGACTCCCACTTGGAACGCAAGCATCTGGTCTTGTTAGAAATGCCATCTTTGCAAAATATGAAAGATGTATACAACTGGAGAAAAATAACATATCTGGGTGGAAACTGCCCCGATTGGGGGACACACTTCAGATGTCGTTGGTGTGACTGCTCATTAGGTAGAACGATGTCATCGAATGATTCAATGAAGTACTGATTATTCAAACTGTGTGAACGGAGAGAAGAAAATCAGTGATTTGGGGCGCCTTTGTTGTCGATAGGTGACTTTGAACTAGAACTGGTACCACTACCATATCCAGATAAAAACAACTGAAATTGTGTGACTGATCGCAAAACTTGAAAATTAAGGTGATCTGGGAGTTCAGTAATGATGCATTTCACCCTTTTTTTTGCAGATAATATTAGAAAATAAGGGAATTAAGGGCTCTTGAATAGGTATTCGAAAAGCTGATAGAAAGGCATTTAAACTCGGTTTACTCCGCTAGTTTTGCTCTCAAAGCTTTTATTAATTCATTCATCATCAACATTTTCTTTCTGATTGTCTTGTCCATCTCACATTTCAAAGAAATTCAAACATATTTTGTCAGAAACAATATCAAAAATGAGTGCAGGTAGCCATAAGGACCTGGTCTCCAAAGCAATTGATAAATGGTGTACATTTAAAGATTTTAATTCGAAACGTTCGGAATTAGTGTCAGATGTTACTAGCACAATGAGGACTTATCTTGGTAAATTGGAAACAGCAACCGCGCAATTCCCGAAAACTAATCCTACTGAGCAAGATGTCATTCAAGAGTTCAGAGACAAATTTGGGAAAGAGATCGAGAGTTTCAAGATTGAAGGGGTCGGAGTCGCGCCAGGAGCTGAAAGAACTATTGATGGTTCGAGGCTTGACTTGCTTTACTATTTCAATCATGAAAAGATGAAACAAGTTGCCACTTTTATCGAATTTAAAAGAAGTTTTAATGAAAATATGAAGGATGGCGATGTGTGGCACGAGACACTTCCATTCTTGAAGCAAGGTGTAATATATGCACTCAAAATTTGTGTCAACTTGTTCTGCTGCGTTGATAAAACCATGTTTATGTTTTCAAGCTTGAATTTAAGGACGAAGAGAAAAGCTTTGAAGAAATTCTCAGTGAAAATTTCAAAGACAGTGATGATAAAGACTCTATCATTGATGCTTTGATTGAAATCTCGCAAGATAAATCCGGTTCAATCCAAATTGAGTATTATGGTGTTCCATGGAAATCTGATGAGGGTACAAATGAAGTGCCTCTTTTAATGAGATACATCTTTGCCTCCAGACTCAAAAGTTTGATGGAATCTCACGACCGTGCAAGAGGTACTACTGGAAGTGGAGGCAATGATTTCCAAGGTGCCAATCGCAACACAGCAGCAAGAAAAAGAAGAAGAACGTAAGAATCTGGAGATCGAGAGGTCAGTTCCAGACCAAAGCCAAATTGATTTGCAGAGCTCTTGTGGTCTTAAAAAAATGAATGCTAGCCTTCAATCTTGCCTTCCTTCCTCTTTTTTTATTTTTATTTACCGCGTATCGAAATTCGTAGCTTAGAGAGCTAGAACCACCAAAGCTAGCTGCAGCAAAAGCACCCGAAGCGGCGCTGGAGCCGCTACTGCCGCTGTTGTCGGTTCTTCCAAATTTTGTCTTGGCTAACACGTCTGTTAGTTGCGAAAGAGACCGCTGTAGATTGTGGACAATGAGATAGTTGTCCATTTCCTCAATCAAGTAGAACTTGAACTCGGCAATCTTCGTGACGTCGTGCGGCATAAACTCTGCCCAGAGGCTTCTGGCCGCATTGGTGATACTCCTTCTATGCTGCGGGCACTCTTCGACTTTGCACGCCACACATGTACGCAGGTGGTCACCAAAAGATAGACGTTGATCTCTTTGTTGGAGTCGTTGAGAAGGAACCTTATAAGATACACCTCGGCCGTAGCAACAGGAACGGCTTGAAGGTTCAATCTTCACGCTAGTCAATTCTGAAAGAGCTCGTGGAGAAAAATCTGGGAATTGCAATCATAGCTCACTTCTTTCAAGTGGGTGGTGGGTAAGATTCCGCTAGCAATCAAATAGTCGTCGTACACCTCTATGGACCGACGTTTTTCCTGAAGATGGGATCGGGTGAACTGCCAGTACTTTCCTTGAGTCGAGTTCCAATAAATGGCAAACATTTCTCAAAAGCTGCTATGCTTGCCGTAGCGCAGCTGTGACAGTACACTGCACTCTCTTTTGTCAGTTTACACAATAGCCCGAAATTATATTGCACAGAATAGCCCGAAATCACATTGCGTGCGGTTAGCCACTGCACTTATGTTGATACGGTATCAACACCTTTCATCTACAACTGAGCTTGACTTTGGGTATCAATATGATTAGGGGAAGCCCTGGAACGAGCTGGAACAATGTAAAATAAAAACGGAAGGAAAGGAAGGAAATAAGAATAGAAAGAAAAAAAAAAAAAAAGACAACAATTGAGGATAGCGATCAAGCCAACTGGTCGTACAAAATCTTTATCCAAGGCTGGCGGAACTTGTTCTTGCTGATGACCGAATCCAACACCCTGAGCCAGTTCATCTTGTCGTACTGGGAGTCTGCGACAAACTCGATTGTCTCTCCGTTCATGAACTTGATCTTGAACCCCTGGTGCATTGTCATGTCATCGCTGCCCCGTCGTTCGCCATTCTGTTGCTGGTACTGCAGAGTGCCGTAGTTCTTCTTGATGTTGGACAGCACAAGCCCCACCGCCTTGATCAAGTTGATCTTTGCCCTTGTCTTTTTGGAAAACTCGTTGTGGGCAATCAAGTCCGTGCCGTTGAGGGTAAACCACCGTCTCTTCAAGTAGTTGCAGTCGCCGCCCTCTTGCGAAAGGAAGCCCTCGTAGTTGATGAGCAACTGCTTCTCGTACTCCTTCACCGCCTCGTAGGCAATGTGGATGCTGGGCGGGAACACCTCGTTGACCTTGGTGCGGGGAATGTACAACATCTGTAGCTCGAGCTTGCCGATCCGATATGGCTGCCGCTTCTTGTGCGGGTTGGACGGGTGTCTTTCCCACTCGTTGAAGCAGGTCACGTCGAAACTGCACGCCTTGCCCGTGATCAACGGCTCGTACTGGGCAAAGTCAACGTATGCGCGGGCAAACAGACCATCAGTGGCCATTTTGGAGTCCCACGGGTCCTTCTTGTCCACTTTTGTCACGAGTCTCTTGCGAGTCTTGTAAATTGTCTTGTGGCCCAAGAGCCCACCAAGCACCCTTTTGCGGATTGGATACTTTTCAGTGATCTCAATGAGTTTCTCAAACCCTTCAAACTCGTACGAGGCTTTCAAAGTCAAGATGAACTCAAGGTTGTCGCTCACTGTCAACTCAAACTCCTGGTTGATGCTGGTGTTGTTGTTGAGATCCACCTCGGGGGTGGAAATGCAGTGGATGCCGTTGTCCAAGATCAAGGAAAACTTGGCACGGTGCTCGTCAATCGCGGGCAAGTCCAAGTTCTTCAATCCAACAATGCGAACGTACAACCGGCCTTGATCGTCCTTTGGAAGATTGATGTCGTAGGCTTGCCCTAAAGCTGGGCCTAGGCCAAAGCCGGGTACCCCCCATGTTTTTTTTCTTCCTTCTTCTTCTGACATCAACGACACACGTACAACTCCAATGCCCAAGTGAACAGCATTCCCTCGACATGGCCCCTTTGTCTTTGGAGAACTTACTTGGTGTGAGGTGGGTGATTATATTCTATAAAACACAAGGACTGAAATACTAACTCGCAACAGAATCAAAGTGGTCACCATCTTGGACTCTGTCATCGAGGGCAAAATATATGCCTTTGATGGGGCCACCAACACCCTTTCATTGATAACGGGTGATTCGTCGGAGAATCTGTTGAAGACCCTGTCGGAATCTTTGAAGACAGTGCGGGTGCTCAAGACCCTGTTTTTGAAATCTGTCGAGGTGGTGTCAAAGAAGCAGCCCAAAAAGCCAAAAGGCCTGCCACAGCCTCAACAAACTGAGTCAGAAACGTTCAAGAACTCCAAATTCAAGCCACTCAATGTGGACCTCGAGGCTTTCAAGGCACTCGAGTTGTCTCATGCGAAAAAACAGAACAAGGAAAGACTCATGTTGATGAGGTCAAAGCACATTGAGGCGCATTGCAAACTGATCCCCTCCATAATCGGCAAGGAAATCTACAGGACCGCTGCGAAGTTGTTCCCGCTCGACGAAATCAAAGTCAGCCCTGCTGAGGCCATTGTCATCTTCGACACCGTGAAGATCAACAAGCCGTACGAGGAGCGGGACATTCACGTGATTGATCAGGCAAAGAAGGACTTGCGACAGGACTCAACCCTTGACTTTGTCACCCAGATAGTGCGCGACGTCAACGGGAAGGTGACGGGGGGGTGACCGTTAACGTGATATTTCATGCAATATTTATACACCAAAGCTACTTTGCAAGATCACGCGCAGTCCATTTATACCTGTAAGCAATTACAAATACCATTTGATAAAGACTCGCCAGACCCTGCAGTAACTGTACCTTCGCCATTCATGAATACATCAATACATGAATTCATGAATACATCGAGCCCTCGCCATACATCGCTTCGCTCTGTCTGGCTCGCTCTGTTTGGCTCGCTCTTTTTGGAAATACCAAAACAATCTCCCCCGTGCTCGCAACGGTTTGTTTACCATCAATTTTTTTCCTTGAACAACAAATAAACAAACAAAGAGATCCATCTATCGCTTCTCTCAGCCATCCAAACACACCGATGATGGCGTACGGCAACCCACAGGTCATGTCTGGTAGGTAAAACCACTACATTCTATTCTTCGCTTTTCTGTCCAAAAACTAACAATCTTCTCTCACAGATATCACCAATGATCAAAGTCAAAAGCAGACTCCTAAAAAGAGTTCTGGCCCATTTGCCCCGATTCCAGAGGACTCCTCCTCCTATTTCAACCCCAACAACGAAAACAACCCCTACATGTTGAAGTCCTCGCTCAACAAGGGCACCCTTCCTGAAAACGCAGGCAAAAAAGTATGTTTTGAAAACTCCCCCATGGTGGTGGAATACGAGAAAATGAGCAGCGAGGATGAATACTCGTTGAAAAACTCAAGCTCCGTGGACAGCAGTACAAGCAGCGGCAACAGGTTTGTTAATCCAAACTTCCAAATGAACTGGAAGCCCGTGTCTCCAAGTATTGGAAGTAACAACAGCAGCAGCAACAACTCCAGCCTGTCAAAGCCTCCCAAACCATTGCCTCCAATGCCCCAGAACTTGCCAAACTCAGAGTCCATGCAACAGGATTTGCAAATGCTTCAGAATCAGGAGGACAGTTTGGAGTACTCAGAAAACGTTGGAAACGTATCGGAGATATACGCCCCCACCGCGATCAACATCCCCAAACTTCGTCTGGCCACCGTCAAGGGCCTTCAGGACGACGGCGAGCTTCTCGAGGACTCCACAGACGATCTTGATGAGAAAATGCAGAAATTGGATATCGAAGAGAATGATGATAAGCGGCAGGCATTTGACTTGGAAGGGTTGATCAACACTTCAAACTCCACTGTCAACAAGTATGACGTGGGCAATAACAACAGACAGGATGGAGAAGAAGAGGAGGAAGAAGAGGCAGGTGCACCGGTTTCACCTTCGAAATTGCAACACCGCGCTGCCCTTTTCGAAAGCACAATCGACTCTGTTTTGCCCTTCGATAGAACCCCTTCAACCATCATCAAGGAAAATAACAAGCTTTACGAAAAGCACAGACGCACCAACCCCAAGAGAATCGACTCTTCCAGCAGTGAAAAATATTACGATGATGTCGTGTTGGACAGCGTTAGACATAACGTCGACAATGCCTTTAGTGCCAATCGGGATTCTGTGAAAAAGTTGACCAGCTCCTCAAAGATTACAAAAATCGACGAAGAACAGAAAGAGGGTAGCAGTGCTAGCACCGCCTCAGCGGTGGCCTCAGCAGCGGCTCCAGAAGGTGCAGAAGATAATGGCAATTTCACCATTGGCGACTACATGAACTCCGATATCAGCAACAAACCTGCCGGCAGTCGAATGAGCTCTGTTGGTTCTAGCATACCGTTGGGAGAATCCACCACCATGGACAACTCCGGGTACAAAGAGTCGATGGAGGACTCTTCCAAGAAAATCTTGAGAAACCTTCTTCTAAAGCAGCAGTATCAACAAAGAGAACAACCTCAAGCTCACACTCAATCTCGCCCTCAACCTCAAGCTCAACCTGAGTTGCAAACTGATTTACAAATGAAAATGGAGGAAGAGGAGGAGCCTGACTCCAGCATTGAAAGATTAAAATACGGCGACATCTCAATTAAGCAAGATAACGACGCATTCAAACTGTTCAGTGAGTCGGTTCTTCATGAAAAGGACAAAGCCCTGACTCAAGCAAAAGACGTGTTTGAAGACTCTACAAACGATGACTCCCAAACTTCAAACTTCACTTTGAAACTATTGCAAATGAAAAAGGAAAAAGAAAAAGAGTTTCTGAACAGCAAAAAGGACACCACCACCACTTTCACCCCTCCAACCATTGACACTGCGTCCTTTGGCGCCGCTTCCATTTCCGCCTTTTCTGGCAACTCGACAAAGCTCAACAATAACAATGAGAACTCCGATGCAGGCGATACCACCCACAGATCCTTGGCGCCAACAAGATTGACCAACAGCGTTTTGGACAATCTTTGGACAAAGACAAACGAATTGACCACCAAGTCCGCCGAGGGCCATACCAACAACAAAAACTCCGACTCCAGAACCAGTAGCAACTCCACCGCCACGAAAACCAAGATCTTCTCAAACAAGCACAACTTTGACAAGCCAAACAAGCCGATGTTCGAGAAGCCTTCGTTCCCAAGATCTCCAACCCAAGATTCCTTGTCTTCCACAGAGGAGGTGCACAACATCTGGGCAAGCTTGAAAGATAAAGAAAAATCAAACAGCAAAACACATGACAAGGCCACCACCATCAGATCGCAAAGCATGAAGAGTTCTCCAAGTATGAACAGTTTGGAGATTAAAAAGATGAAAAAGACAAAGAGAAAGATTAGCATTCGTTCAAAGTCTGTGGAAAAGAAAAAAGCAGTGGCTGCCGCCGCCGCAGCTGCGGCTGCTTCTGCTCCTAAAACTGTCCGTGTTGATAGATTCATCGATGACACGTTTGATCGTGCTGGTGCTGAAAGTGATGAGGATGACATTGAAGTCGACGACGATGACGAGGATGCCGATGAAATGCATGATCACATCAGGGATGAATTGTCAAAAGTTCCACAACCTTTGCTTCCTGAACAGCATTTTGGCAATTTGACTCAGGAATTCTCCAAGGAAATCTCAAAATTAGAGGACGCTGCAAATGAGGACTCTGAGAGTGTACATGGGTACGCCACAAGAGTCAACATGAACATGTTGACGGTTGCCAAACTTGACAAGAAGAATCTTGGCGGCAGCAACGTCAGTGGCACCACCAACGACCACGACTTTGTAGACCATCAACTCTCCAATAACATTGCCAGCAACAAAAAGCCTCATATTTACAAAGGCATGGTGAGCCAGAAGGAGATTGTCTC
The DNA here is from genome assembly GCA_002895615.1 of Saccharomycopsis sp. UWO(PS) 91-127.1. Classification (NCBI taxonomy): domain Eukaryota; kingdom Fungi; phylum Ascomycota; class Saccharomycetes; order Ascoideales; family Saccharomycopsidaceae; genus Saccharomycopsis; species Saccharomycopsis sp. UWO(PS) 91-127.1. Next base: position 1,280,038 of record JNNM01000003.1, read on the forward strand.
CACCCATCAGAAGCTGAACAGCATCAGCCACGACATGAGAAGTCGCAAGACCAGTGAGGGCAGCAGCGGTGCAACAACATATCACACTGCCAAGTCCCACAATAAAGAAATCAACGTCAGAAAGAGAAAGTCCAACATCCACAACAACCCCGCTGAAGCTGCAAGCGGGCCCCACAAAGAAGAAGACGGCGGCGAAGACAATAACAACAAATTCAGATTCTCCAGTAACTCGACAACAGGAACGGTTTACGAAAGACAGATCACTGCTCCCAAGTCTCAAAGAGTCACGGCGTCTGCCAAAAGAGGCCAGTCTTTAAGAGGGTCCATCCACGACGTTGAGTCGTTGATGGATGAAGACGAGCATATGGCCGATGATTATCAACACCACCATCACCACCACTTGCAGCAAGAGCCGGTTTTTGAAAACGACGCCAACTACGACATCAATCTTCCAAAGGACGATCAAGGCCGGTTGTACGTTCGCATTGTTGGATTGAAGAACTTGGACTTGCCCGCGATTGACGAGCACCGTGCCAAGTTTTCCTTGATCTTGGACAACGGCATCCACTGCATTTCCACCCCCGAGGTGGATCTCAACAACAACACCAGCATCAACCAGGAGTTTGAGTTGACAGTGAGCGACAACCTTGAGTTCATCTTGACTTTGAAAGCCTCGTACGAGTTTGAAGGGTTTGAGAAACTCATTGAGATCACTGAAAAGTATCCAATCCGCAAAAGGGTGCTTGGTGGGCTCTTGGGCCACAAGACAATTTACAAGACTCGCAAGAGACTCGTGACAAAAGTGGACAAGAAGGACCCGTGGGACTCCAAAATGGCCACTGATGGTCTGTTTGCCCGCGCATACGTTGACTTTGCCCAGTACGAGCCGTTGATCACGGGCAAGGCGTGCAGTTTCGACGTGACCTGCTTCAACGAGTGGGAAAGACACCCGTCCAACCCGCACAAGAAGCGGCAGCCATATCGGATCGGCAAGCTCGAGCTACAGATGTTGTACATTCCCCGCACCAAGGTCAACGAGGTGTTCCCGCCCAGCATCCACATTGCCTACGAGGCGGTGAAGGAGTACGAGAAGCAGTTGCTCATCAACTACGAGGGCTTCCTTTCGCAAGAGGGCGGCGACTGCAACTACTTGAAGAGACGGTGGTTTACCCTCAACGGCACGGACTTGATTGCCCACAACGAGTTTTCCAAAAAGACAAGGGCAAAGATCAACTTGATCAAGGCGGTGGGGCTTGTGCTGTCCAACATCAAGAAGAACTACGGCACTCTGCAGTACCAGCAACAGAATGGCGAACGACGGGGCAGCGATGACATGACAATGCACCAGGGGTTCAAGATCAAGTTCATGAACGGAGAGACAATCGAGTTTGTCGCAGACTCCCAGTACGACAAGATGAACTGGCTCAGGGTGTTGGATTCGGTCATCAGCAAGAACAAGTTCCGCCAGCCTTGGATAAAGATTTTGTACGACCAGTTGGCTTGATCGCTATCCTCAATTGTTGTCTTTTTTTTTTTTTTTCTTTCTATTCTTATTTCCTTCCTTTCCTTCCGTTTTTATTTTACATTGTTCCAGCTCGTTCCAGGGCTTCCCCTAATCATATTGATACCCAAAGTCAAGCTCAGTTGTAGATGAAAGGTGTTGATACCGTATCAACATAAGTGCAGTGGCTAACCGCACGCAATGTGATTTCGGGCTATTCTGTGCAATATAATTTCGGGCTATTGTGTAAACTGACAAAAGAGAGTGCAGTGTACTGTCACAGCTGCGCTACGGCAAGCATAGCAGCTTTTGAGAAATGTTTGCCATTTATTGGAACTCGACTCAAGGAAAGTACTGGCAGTTCACCCGATCCCATCTTCAGGAAAAACGTCGGTCCATAGAGGTGTACGACGACTATTTGATTGCTAGCGGAATCTTACCCACCACCCACTTGAAAGAAGTGAGCTATGATTGCAATTCCCAGATTTTTCTCCACGAGCTCTTTCAGAATTGACTAGCGTGAAGATTGAACCTTCAAGCCGTTCCTGTTGCTACGGCCGAGGTGTATCTTATAAGGTTCCTTCTCAACGACTCCAACAAAGAGATCAACGTCTATCTTTTGGTGACCACCTGCGTACATGTGTGGCGTGCAAAGTCGAAGAGTGCCCGCAGCATAGAAGGAGTATCACCAATGCGGCCAGAAGCCTCTGGGCAGAGTTTATGCCGCACGACGTCACGAAGATTGCCGAGTTCAAGTTCTACTTGATTGAGGAAATGGACAACTATCTCATTGTCCACAATCTACAGCGGTCTCTTTCGCAACTAACAGACGTGTTAGCCAAGACAAAATTTGGAAGAACCGACAACAGCGGCAGTAGCGGCTCCAGCGCCGCTTCGGGTGCTTTTGCTGCAGCTAGCTTTGGTGGTTCTAGCTCTCTAAGCTACGAATTTCGATACGCGGTAAATAAAAATAAAAAAAGAGGAAGGAAGGCAAGATTGAAGGCTAGCATTCATTTTTTTAAGACCACAAGAGCTCTGCAAATCAATTTGGCTTTGGTCTGGAACTGACCTCTCGATCTCCAGATTCTTACGTTCTTCTTCTTTTTCTTGCTGCTGTGTTGCGATTGGCACCTTGGAAATCATTGCCTCCACTTCCAGTAGTACCTCTTGCACGGTCGTGAGATTCCATCAAACTTTTGAGTCTGGAGGCAAAGATGTATCTCATTAAAAGAGGCACTTCATTTGTACCCTCATCAGATTTCCATGGAACACCATAATACTCAATTTGGATTGAACCGGATTTATCTTGCGAGATTTCAATCAAAGCATCAATGATAGAGTCTTTATCATCACTGTCTTTGAAATTTTCACTGAGAATTTCTTCAAAGCTTTTCTCTTCGTCCTTAAATTCAAGCTTGAAAACATAAACATGGTTTTATCAACGCAGCAGAACAAGTTGACACAAATTTTGAGTGCATATATTACACCTTGCTTCAAGAATGGAAGTGTCTCGTGCCACACATCGCCATCCTTCATATTTTCATTAAAACTTCTTTTAAATTCGATAAAAGTGGCAACTTGTTTCAYCTTTTCATGATTGAAATAGTAAAGCAAGTCAAGCCTCGAACCATCAATAGTTCTYTCAGCYYCTGGCGCGACTCCGACMYCTTCAATCTTGAAACTCTCGATCTCTTTCCCAAATTTGTSTCTGAACTCTTGAATGACATCTTGCTCAGTAGGATTRGTTTTCGGGAATTGCGCGGTTGCTGTTTCCAATTTACCAAGATAAGTYCTCATTGTGCTAGTAACATCTGACAYTAATTCCGRACGTTTCGAATTAAAATYTTYRAATGTACACCATTTWTYAAKTGCTTYGGAGACCAGGTCCTTAKGGCTACCTGCACTCATWTTTGATATTGTTTCTGACAAAATATGTTTGAATTTCTTTGAAATGTGAGATGGACAAGACAATCAGAAAGAAAATGTTGATGATGAATGAATTAATAAAAGCTTTGAGAGCAAAACTAGCGGAGTAAACCGAGTTTAAATGCCTTTCTRTCAGCTTTTCRAATACCTATTCAAGAGCCCTTAATTCCCTTATTTTCTAATATTATCTGCAAAAAAAAGGGTGAAATGCATCATTACTGAACTCCCAGATCACCTTAATTTTCAAGTTTTGCGATCAGTCACACAATTTCAGTTGTTTTTATCTGGATATGGTAGTGGTACCAGTTCTAGTTCAAAGTCACCTATCGACAACAAAGGCGCCCCAAATCACTGATTTTCTTCTCTCCGTTCACACAGTTTGAATAATCAGTACTTCATTGAATCATTCGATGACATCGTTCTACCTAATGAGCAGTCACACCAACGACATCTGAAGTGTGTCCCCCAATCGGGGCAGTTTCCACCCAGATATGTTATTTTTCTCCAGTTGTATACATCTTTCATATTTTGCAAAGATGGCATTTCTAACAAGACCAGATGCTTGCGTTCCAAGTGGGAGTCCAAAGAAATGAACCTCAACAGCGTCAATT